>VOSG01000202.1:0-57325 GCA_009761265.1 Halicephalobus sp. NKZ332
TTTTTCGATTGTATTGTCAGAGAACACAGAACATAATCAAATAAATTTGTTGCATAATTAAGTGGGAAAATATGATTCTATCGAAAACTAGATCATATTCAGAGAATGTGGAAATCGAAAACAAAAATTCTCCGATTTAAAAAAATACGATTCATTAAAAAAAACTCACTTTCGTCGATGACTTCACACATGGGCTGGAAATTATTTAACTAATTATTTTAAATAAAAGACAAATATGGTTTTAAAAACATTATTTGGAAGTTAAAAACAAACCTTAAAGTGTGCAGAAGCACGTTGAATCTCCTTCGATGGAATAGTTTTCACAGCGGCCACTTTCGCGTGATTCTCTCTAGTAGCCTCGATCTCGATTCTGACGCTGCTAAACTTCCCATGTTTCTTGTTCGGAACAGCTTTGAAAGTCCCAGAGACCTCCTCCAAGGCCCCCTGAGCAACTACGGCCTTGCAAAGAGCGGCTTCGCTGTGATCTTTTTTGCAGAAAAAACTAGCACTCGCGTTTTTCTCGGTCTGGATCTGGGCTTGATGAAAAGACAAATCCGATCCCGATTGAGCAACAGGACTTTCTTCCAAGGGGGGTGAGGGGACTGAGGGGGGAGAGGGGGCAAATGATCTTTTAGAGGATATGAATCTTTGTTGAGTCATGGTCTCCGAGGATGAAGTCGGAACTGCTTTATCGGACCCTGAGGAAGCACTTTGGGTCCGCCAATGGGTCCTGGATTTTTCTCCGGGCGGAGACACTTCTGGAGTGGAGTTCTCGAGCCCGCTGTCCTCGTTTCGTTGTTTCGGGGAAACGACGATGATTTGTTCTTGAGTGTCCTGAAACACCAGCATTAGTGTCAAAATTGTCGACTTTTTTGTAAAATAATCAACCCTTGTTGGTTTTCTTGGGGAGCTAATGAATATTTTCAACACTGTAGTCTGTTCAGAACCAAGGTATTCATAGGGAGTAGCTTTTAGGACCTCAGAATTTTGAAGGGAGTCTTTGGAGAATTCCGACATTTCGGACTTCGAGGGAAGGAAAACAAATTTTGATTTACACTCAATGTTAGTCTTCGAAGGAAATGAATAACAATTCAAGGTGGATTTTGCATTGATAGACTTCTCCCAAGAAGATCTCAAAGTCCGGAAATTCCGACTTCCAGAATCATCGTTCAATTTTTCTTTTTCGATTTGATAGATGGTTTTTTTGTTTTCCTTATTAGTCGAAATTTCAGGAGAAGAGAAAAATTGGAAAGCGGATCTCTCTTTGAGATCGTTGAATTGGTGGAATTTTCTGATAAAAGTTAACTTGGGAGCACTCGAGAAACTATTTTTTATAGAATAAGAAGATTCAGATTCATCTTCGTCGAGTTCAGGAATAGGATTCAGTTTCATTATATTTTTCGTCATTTTTTGAATTAGTTGCAAAATGACAACAAATTATGAAATAATATCGGTAGGGAATTCTGGTTTTAAAATTATAGGAATTATGTAGCGGTATATAAACAAGGAATCGCTGATGTTAAAAGTTATGAAATAATGATCAGAATTTTTAGTTCAGAATATCATGAAAATAACAAATCAGGAAATTCGTAATCCAGAAGATTACAAAATAATAGAATCAGAGAATCTTTAATCCAGAAGATCCTCCGTCATAAACACGCCGGAAAGATCAACAAGCCAGATTTCTGCAGAAATAAAAGTTTTCGGTTTTCCCTCAGATTGCTCGATAAATTCAACTATTTTCGTTTCCTGTACAGATTCCAGCCATGGCTCATAAAAAACAATCGCAATGACAGATAAAGGATTAACGTGAGTACCAGATCGGTTTTCTATTTCCAAAATTTACCTTTTCTTTGGAAAACTTGACTTATTTCCTTGAAATTTGGTTTATTTTTTTTAGTTTGACTTTTGTTTTAAAAAATTGGATCAATGAAATATAGGTCAATAAAAAAGGAGGACTTACGGGATAAATAGTGATTCGAAGGATCGATAACATCGGCATTTTTGATTTTGTTAAAAAAATAAAATAATTTCCTACGATTTTAGTTTTTAATGGTCGAAATTTGTTCAACAAGAAACACAGAAAAGTTATCAGTCGACTACTCAACACAACGTCTCTAACTTTTCGTTTTTTCGATTTTTTAGTTTTACTATTTTCCTTGCCAATGCCTCTGTAAACATCCTCGGCTCCAGAAAAACCAGGATTTTTGGACACTTTCCTCCGCCTCTATCAGCGTCCTACTCTCGAGAAATACCGGATTTTTTATTTAGAGAAAAAATTTTTAGAGTTTACTTTTTTTCTTTCTCGTTTCACGTGGAGCTTGGAGACGTTCGGAGGTCTTTCTGAACTTTGCGAAGTAAACAAAAAAAGAAAACACAAGGTCAAATAAGAATTAGTTTTTTATGTACTTTGGAAGAAGTTGGGGAAAACTTTGATGACACTCAAGTACTTCGTTCCGACAGTGGAGAGACACTTTAACAAGACAGTCTCTTACTATGAACAGCTATGAATATTGTGAACAGTTACGAATATTGTGAACTCTATGAATAGTCCGCTAGTGACGAAAAAATCCAAAGACCGTTAAAGGACCATTATTAAAAATCAAAAAAAGCAAAAAAATTCTCCAAAAAATGACCCGGTCAAGTGGTCACTATACTGTAAAACAAAACTGGCCAGAATTCCGACTCTGAAAAACGCGAAAATGACCGAAAGAATATTATCAATGCCAATTGATCAAATCGTCACTTTTCTCCGAAAAATTCTCGGGTCGGGGGAAAGGCCATGGGAACTTACTTTTTTCCTCGGGGTCATCGGGATAAAAGGCGGATCTACGCGGAGAGGTCGAGAACTGGGATTTCCTTTTGGATCAAGGTTTGGATTTCTCTCTGGATCAAAATTAGCATATCTCTTTTGATCAAATTTAGAGTCTCTTGCTTGGTCGAGATCCGGATGTCCTTTTGGACCAATATTGGGATTTCTTTTTTGACCAAGATTTGGGTTTCCTTTCTTATTAGGATTGGAATTTCCTTCTGGATCGAGACTGAGATCATCAAGTTGTTTTCCAACAGAACGGCGCCGTCTGGTACTCCTCCACCGGTTGACATCATCCAGACAGTCACTATCTGGCTTAATTTTTTCCTTAAAAACAAGATTAATTTCAATAACTTCGCAGATAATCAGACTTTTAATTTCTTGAGTTCTTCGTTTTGTTTTTTGGACATCAGAGTTTGTTCGACAGCTTGTGTGGCCATGATCATACTAAATTGGTTCACCGGTTGCACAAAAGGTTGGGGTACGGTCGTTTCCTGAAAGTTGAATCATCCTGAATCTTTCGGGGTATGAAAATAATGCAAATAATTTAAGATACCAAAGTGGTTCAAAAAGTACAAATTATTTAAGTCATCAACATAATTTAAATCCATAAAATGACTTAAATAATCAGAATCATTCGGAAGATTAACGGTAATTAAACTGTTGAAGTTCCTCAAATCTTCAAAATTAATAAAAATTTTCGAATAACCAGAAATTCTTAAATCATTGAATAAAATAAGTAAATAAACAAAAAATACCGTGTATACTTTGACATGTCTCGTAGTGATCACTGGTTTTGAGTCATCGACAATTGTATGAGACCTGCAATTCTATTGAAATCGTTTCGTAAAATAAATTCTTACGTAGAATTGTCTACAGATTTTGAAGAATTCGTTGTCGAGAGGTCCTGGAGGAATCTAGACAGCATCTGAAAGATGAGAAATTAGAAATCCAAAATGCTTTCTTTCCAAATACCGTGTCCGTCCTGTTGGACTGCATACTAGGATAACTGAAAAATATTCTTTAAAAACTTGAAACAAATTATTCCTGAAGATTAAGTTACCCAATAACTTACAAGACTTTTTTGGGCTTACGGATATGGATATCTCCAGATCTCTTCTGCTCTTTGTGGATATTCAGCAAGGCTTCTCTGTCGTCAGGATCAAAAAGCTTATTTCTAGACAACGAACCTCGCAACTGTTTTTTGTACAGATCAGCAAGTTTAACTATTGTCACGCAGATCTAAATTCGAAGAGAGATTAAGCTTCCATCGATCTGTTTCAAGTCCAGCGATCCACAAAATCACTCGGTTTATCTGGATTTAGTCGCTGAACAAAAAAAGTCCAAATTGAATTTTTAATCAAGTGGATTTCAAAGGACTTTCGAGTGGTTTTTCGAAGCTAATTAAAAACTGCCTGAGGCCGAACTTACCCGAACGAGGACTTCCCGAGGATAAAATTCATCCGAACTGGCATTATTGTTTCTGAAATCAAAAAAGTTAATCCAAGGACATTTTGACTTGAATTCCAAAGTTCTAGAAGAAGCGAGAAGTGAGATAAAAGATGAAAATTGAATTAATAACGGTCAGTTGGAATTGAACATTTGAACGAGCGCCAGCGGGTCGGCCGCGCAACTCATAAACATCCGAGGATTCGAGATATCCCTTGGGTTTACGTCTTTTGAACACCTTTAGGTGTATGCACGGATATGGAAGAATATACATGAATATCGACATCAATTGGGTCGGTTTGACAATATATTTTTGCCAGTTAAAGTGGGCATTCCTTGGATGTTTTAATTTTAGTCTTAATTCCAAGTTGGAGTTCAATTCTGGGTTTCATTTTGGATCTAGATCTAGGTCTAATTTTGGGGTTAAGTTTATATTCTAAATTGATCTTTTGTTTCAAACTCCAAATTCAACTTTGAGTTTTATCTTGAGTGATTTTAGAGTCAAATATAGATGTGTTTTTTAGTTTCATACTCAATTTTAGTTTTCAACGAAAAAAAGATGCTCGGAGAATACACTACTGTACATGTGACACCCGGATGGGAATCATGCTTCAGATTAAATTTAACTATACATGAGTGTTTTATGATCGATAATTACTTTGGGAAATAGTCTAATATAATGATAAAACTAAACAGTGATAAAGCGACAAAGTGATAAAATGCTACGATGACAAAAAAAGAAGTGAAAAAACTAGAAAAATAAAACGTAAAAAATGATCTTGCCTTGGGTAATGGAGATCTGTCCAGTGGAAAATATACTGAGGAAAAAGTCCAAAGCATTTGTCCAAGATTACGATGAGTTGACTGACCCAATCCTGAAGAATACTGTAAGGAAAGTTAAATTTTAACAATTACCGTATCCTCTATGATTTGGATGTTGGGATAAAACGCTCTGGATCTTTCAAAGACGCTCACGGTCGTGTCAGAGTCATCAAACCGAAAAATCCCTTCCCTAAGCAGATTTACGAGTCTGAAATTTTTAAAAATAATTTTGTTTTTCAAAAGATATCTACGAGTCTAGAAATTAAATAGTATTTTTAGTTTTAAGAAATTAAATTTTGAATTTAAGCTCAAAAAATAGTTTAAACTTAAAAAAAACAAACTTTCTCAATTGAAATCCTTCCAATAGCGACCTCGGAAAGTCGTCTTCATACAAAAAAGGTTCTCTTGTTACTTCCTAAAGTTCTTTATTAAAAAAATTTCAAAAAAAAAACGGAACTGAAAAAAAAGAAATGATTTAAAAACTGAGAAGAAATTTAAAAAATCAGAAAAAACAAAATAACAAAAGTTTAAATTAGGAAACAACACAAAATGAAAGAAATTTAAATTTAAGGAAATAAATAAAGTTAAAAATTAATGTTACTCGACCTCGAGCCATCTTTGGCATTCCAAAATTCCGCAATCCAAAGAAAAAGAAGTTATCTCCATCTTCAGGATGGATTCTGGATTATCCGTTTGAAGTTCTTCGGAAAAAGCAACCCTCTCAACGACCAGCATTCTTCCAAGTATTTACATCACGACAAACAATGGAAGGTGAATGGATAAAAAGGCCTTGTTGGAGGATATCCAATAGATCCCCGCCGCTCTTCGACCCGATCGTGAAAGTATCTCTTTTCAGAAAAAGCTGCAAATAGTCCCAAATGAAGATTGAAAGATGGCTTGACAAGTCGGGTCAAATAGGCCTTAATCCCTCCACAGTCATCTCATCTGGACGAAAACAAGAGACGTCCAATTTGGAAATTCGAAATTTGAATGTTTGGAGTTTCGGAAATTTGGAAGTTTCGAAGTTTGGAAACCTCGGAGCTTGTGTAAACATCAGGGACAATGTCGAGCGGCCGCGGAGATCCCGATGGCAGACTTCCTTTGATCCCGTTTAAACCGTTTCGAATTGTAACAGTTTTTGACTCAATTCTTCTCCACGGAAATTTGCGTAAAGTGCATTATCGAGGTTACCAAGAAATAAGAGAAATGAACCGAGAAATCGATTTGTCAAAAATGTTCTTCTCTATCATAGCTATAATCACAAGTGAAGCTTTTTATCAGACATCCGTAAAGAGAAACTATAAAAGCAACCAAAACACGCTAGAAAGTTATTCTTCCAAGTTTCGGAAAAATGAAGCTTTTGATTCTTTTGGCTCTCGTTGGAACTGTCCTCGGATGTGATACCTGGCCCAATGGCACGGATACCACTTTCAATTGGTGGGTGTCTTGCGGAACGAAGGTTATATACTACGATGCCTATCCCACTGATTCAAACAACAATCCTGAATATCCTATCCACCTTGGACAACCTGTCTTGGCCCATGCGAACATCACAAACCTCGGAAATGTCTATAAGAACTTGAAAATCACTTTGAAGATTTACAGCTGGGGAGGTAAGATAAAATTAAAGATATTTTTTTAATCCGCGTGGTTTCAGGATGGTCAGGATGTGACTGGCATGAACTTCCTACTTTCGGATTATTGTAAGGAAATTTCCATTCTTTTAAATCTTTGGAATTTTTATTTTCATGAAATATTGTGTCATTGGAATTTTGAACTTTTTAATTTCTCAATTTTAGGGATAACCTTGATGCTTGTCAAAACGGCGTGCCCTGCCCTGTTCCGACTGGAAACCAGATCCTCGTGATCACCCTTGACTTTAGCAAATTCCAGGCTATCATCAACCTCCTGACTGACGATGCCCCTTACCAGATCTGGTTCCAGTTATCAGACGTCGACTCCGGAGACCAAACATGCTTGACGGTATGTTATCTTTTTTATGGTGATAATAGGAAAATAATGATTATAGGTCCAAGCCCGTGCTCGCATCCATTAACACGGAAACCTAAATAAGAACTGATGTGGAAAACAAAATCAAAGTGGAAATTTAATATAAAATTAATCTAGAATATTGACATGACATGTTTTGTTTGTATTTCATAATTTTCCCGAGTCAAAAGTTAGCAAATAAAGAAAAGCAAAAACTGACCGGTTTATAAATCTTTCTGGATTGTTTGGATTTCAAACAATGGTCAAAATCGAAGTTTTATAAGGTCCCGAAAGAAAGCTTTTCCGACAATTTCGAAATGAAAGTCTTCTTGATTTTAATTTTTGTGGTTTTTTTGGGAATTGTGAATATTAATGGAGAAGGTTTTATTCTCGATTCTGATGTGACTTTAAATCCGTCTCCTATCTATAACGTTTCTAAGATTGAAGGTGTAGTTTTAACTTTTTTGATGAATTTTTTATTTTCATATTTAGAAGAACCGACGTTGAGTTGGCCTCCAGTGAGACATAGGAGCAAACTCTCAAAACACAGACCGAAGTCGGAATCCAAGTGCAACAGCGATGCTTTGAGAAGAATAATAAGAGATGTATGTTTCTTGGGAGAATAACTATTTCAAAAAATGATTATCTAAAAGTCAAAGAATTAATATATAAATATTTTTTAAGGTGATTTTGGATTTTTCGAACAGAATTAATTTGTAGGGATCTCTTAAAAGTGATTTTAAACCTTAAGAACTTATTTGCTTAGAAAAGAATTCAAACCTTTAAAAGGATAATTGGTTTATATGCTTAAAAAGTTGATTTTAAATTTTATAGAACATTGAAGACAGTCCAACAACCTCAAAAAGATTAATTCATCATGCTGCCCTTGAGAGTTTGAACATCCAAGTGAACGTGATCTGCTCTAAATCCTCATTTTCGTTCCTGATCAGAACAACTCTGTATTGCCAGGATGTCGTGAAAGACATCACTTGTTTTGCCTACAAAGAAAACTAAAAATTCGAAAAAAGAAAAATCACAGGAAAAACAGCTTTGAAAGTAATTACCTTCGGATTAATAAATATTTGTCGCTTTTCTTTCGTAATTTCGCTATTTTTCTATCATTAAAAAGCTTGTTTTTTAATATCTCTTTGCTTCAGGGCTATCGGGATTTCCGGGATTTTGGGAAGGTGAAAATGTCATTTGTTCTTTTTTCTGGAAAAGAAAGAGCTGATTTGCAACATGTCGACATGTTCATCAACCTCCCCCCTCCCCAAGGGGCCTCTCGATTGATCTATTTTTAATTTCCTTCTTCCACTTTTCCGTTTCTAAATTATTAAACTGCTTTTCAAATACCTTATTTTTATAAATCACAGCTGACACCATTAAAGATTCTTTGGTTTTTGAAATTTTGCTTTGTTCTTCATAAATGAAAAGTTGAAGTTTTTGAAATCAAAATTAGAACTTGAAATATTTCTTATTTTTTACGAATTTTCTTTTATCCTTCATAAATTTTAGAGTAATTTTCTTGTTTTCCATCATTCTTTAAAAATTCTATTTTTACTTCTCATAAACAAAAACCAGGAATTTTTAAATAATCTGTTATTTCTCCAACTTTCAAAGGATTTTCATTTCTTAGACTTTGAGGAACTTTTAAAACGTTTTTCATTTTTTCTGAATTGACTCCACAGGGAACTCAAGTGACTTGAAATAGCCTCAAATCGTTTAAATTTCGAGAGTTTGGAATAACATTTCCATGACACGATGACGTAATTTTGCCGATGGCTTTTTTTATTTTCACGTACTGACACGTCTTGATCAATTTGTGGTCCAGACTTGAAATCCGGTCTCTGGATGGCATTTTCCTTAAATTTAAATCTTATTTTAAAAAATTGGCTCTTTGAGAAATTTTATTTATTTTAAATTTCATTCTTGAAAGAAATTGACTTTTTTAAAACCAACTTTTTTAGGATATTCTGTTCCTTAAATTCTGTTTCTAAATAAAGAAGTGGTTTTGTAATTTTAGTTTAAACTAATTAGTTTTGGACATCTTGTTTTTCGAAAAGAAACGAAATTATCTCTAAGATTTCGGTTTCTAGGAATCTTTATTACGGTAATCCGGATTTATTTATCATATTTTGCAAGGAACTTTCCGATGAGAAACATTTTAAGAAATGGCCTTGTATTTTTTTCCGACAAAATTGCATTTGATTTTGTCATATTTATTTTTGCCGGAATTTTTCTCAAGCGGCTCTAAACAAAAAGAGTCCTCGAAATGAAAAAGACCAAATAAAAATTCAAACATTTCTATTCTCGGAAATTCTTCTGACGGAATGCTGCTTGTTATGATAGTGGTTATTATGGCATTAATTATTTTATATAGGTAAATAAAAAGATTAAGATAATAATAAAGATAGATATAAAAGAAAATCTCTCATATAGTTTGGATTAATTCCCTAATTAATAAAATATTTTGTTTTCGATATTCGAAATCTGAAAATCCCGATTTCCCAAAACGCTTCAGAAGAATATTAATTGTCGTAGTAACAATGACTATATTTGAATAAAGGTATGACTTCATTTCTCCTTTTTATTGGACTTTGACTAATTTGTTTTTTAACCTTCGAGATAATTTATTATCGACATTAAGAATTCTAAACTCATAGATTCTCTAACGTCTTTGGAAAGTGATGTTGACGGATATAAGTTATGGAAATTATAAATAAAAATAAACCTAAATTCTTATATCCTAATTCAATTAATTTTACCCTTTAATGTTTTTGGAAAATGATGTTGACGAATATAAGTCATGGAAATTACAGAGAGATAAAAATAACCTTAATTTTTCCACTTTACTTAATTTACGAAATAATTTTTTGTTCTCTGGTATTTTTTCGAACAGGATGTGGGTAATTATGATATTACTTTCTGTAAGTGAAAAAGAAAATGAAGTTCTTATTGTGTTTATTTTGGATTTATTTCTTAATTTATGAAACGGTTTTCTATATAAAAATCCACAAACTTTTATTCTTCAATATTTTCCGAGTAGGATATAGATAATTATGACATCACTTTCGTATGGGAAGGAAGTAGGTTTTTATCGTATTTAATTTAAACTTATTTTTAAAAGGTGGAAAATAATTTGTTTTTGATATTAAAAATTCAATTTTCGGTGTTCCTCGAACAGGATATTTATGATTATAAATTATTAAAATTATATGAATAAAGATGAAGTGAACTTTTTTCTTTCATAAACAGTTTAAATTAATTTACCGACTTCCATTTCCGAGAAGATCTATTCTGGATTTTTAGAACTTGAGTCATTTGGTCTTTTGGCATTTTCAAATAATAAAGCAATAATCAGATTTTTTAATGTGTCCAGTCTAGGTCATTTCTTTGTTTTCAATCTTAAAATAGCCTCCTTTTGGTACTGATAATCTCGGAAGTGTATTTCTTTAATATTTTTAAATGATATGTAAATAATCATAGACTACAATACCTTCATTAATGGTGGTGGATTAAAATTATCGCATTTATTTTGCATTAGTTCCTTATTTCCATTATTGGGATAATCCATCTTGGAGACTGAAAATCTGAGAATTCGTTATTCAATGTTTTTGAAATAAGGTATTGATTGTGAATTTCAGCATTCAGAAGTAGTGACGAATGAAATTGTCCTATTGTATAGTGTCTGGATTAGTTCTTTGTCCCCAGTCCTAAGATAATCTACTTTGAATGCTGAGTTTTAAAAATCTAATTCTTTAATATCATTAAACAGTACAGTAAGGGTCGAATTGTGGAATTTTCGTAAATGATGATAAATAAGGTTTTATTGTATATAGTCTGAACTGCTTTATTTTCATTCCCAAGATAATCCATCCTGGGGATTGAAATTTAAGCAATTTGATCTCTTTTTTGTTTTTCAAATGAGATATCAATAATCACGAATGACGACAGTTATTCGTAATTCAAAAAAGTCGTCATTTGTCCATTGAATTTAGTTTAGATTAATTCCTGTTTTCATCTAAGGCAATCTTTCATTGCAGAAAATTAAATTTTAAATTTTAAAGACATCCTCGATATGAAAAAACTACCTTGTTTGAAATTTTAAAATTTTGCGAGGATCCAAACAAGACCGAATTTCCCTTTTTTTTCTGTCTTATTTCGCTCCAGGGAATTTCCTCGAAAGAAATTTTGAGCTTAAAACTTTTTTGTTTTTTGCTACTTCGGCGTGCAAAATTTTTCGAATCAGTCTATTTGTCTAAAAAAACTGAAATTCAATGCCATTCTCAACTTTCTTGAATATTTCTCTCATTTTAATTTTCTTTGATGATCATCTTCATTTCACTTTTTCCTGAATATTTTTTCCATCTCAATTTTTCGACTATTTCCTTCATTTGAAATTTAAACATTACTTCCATTTCACTTCTTAAAACTACTTTGTCTATTTTTAACTTTACAAAATATTGTTTTCGGTCTCGACTTTATAAAATATTATTTTCTGAGTTGCTTCCAAAATATCACGAACACACCCTCAGGCGATTTTCTTTTTCTGGATAATGGCCATCGAGTTATGATGGTGGAAGTGCAGAACCGCTCCGGAATTGCCGTCTCGGGACTCATTTACTATTTCCTTCTTTTAAAAATTCGAATATTTGAACAAGTTAAATTTTCTTAAAATCCAAATATTTGAAACAAGTTAAATTTTTTTCGGATTTTATGTTCTTAAAATTTAAGATTCTAGAATTTTTTATTTTCTACGAATCGTTTTTAAAAGTTTAAACTTTTGAATAAGTTAATTTTTTCTCAAAATTCATGTATTTCAACAATTTAAATTTTTAAAATAGAAAGTCTTAACGATTCGAATTTGTTGAACTTTTCAAAAACCCGGAAATCGGAACAATTTAGCTTTTTTTGTTTTTAAAATCTAACAATCATAGTAATTTAAAATCTTTTTAAATGTCAATGTCTGGAAAAACTTTAAAATGCTTTTTTAAAATTCGAAAATAAAAATAAACATTTTCGAATTTTTATCTTTGGAAAATTCGTTGCCTACTTTTCTCTAATTCAGAAAGACTCATTCAACCTCGAGAACATATTAATATGCCACGCTGAATTAACTAATGTTTATTTTAAAAAAGTTTTTAATCGTTGACCGCTCTTGAATGAGAATTTTGATTTTCGTAAAAGTACAAAAGTTGAATTACGGTATTTTTCTTTTTTTCTGAGAGCTTTCCAGGATATCCGAGGTTTAATGAATTCTTTCCGCCCGAACAAGGAAACACTTATCTGCCCCGTTGCCTTTCCACATTCTTTCGATTTTAAATTATCGGATTTCTGTCCTGAAAAAATCAAAACCTAAATTCACAATTGCTTTTTTTGAAACTCTCCAGACACAATTTCTTCATCTTGTTCTTTCTCCAAATTCCCAAAACGCCAACTTTGAGATAAAAATAAAGAAAAGCGGCTTTAAAGTACTCAACCTCTTCCAGAATCTGTCTTATCCCGACTTCAAATAGACTGATATGTGGTATGGAATGTACCCGTCTTTCAAAATAACTCCAACGCATTAGGATGGATTTTCCTGATATACTGACATTAATATGATGTATTGATACATTATTTTTAATTCACCCATATATCAATATAGCATATTGATGTATTTTCTCATTTATTGACATATTAATATGATGTGTTAATGTCTCTTCTCATATACTGGTATACTAGCATAATGTTTAGATATGTATTTAATTCCTCTCATATATCGTTATAGCGTATTAACGGAATGCTTCTCATATATCGGTATTAATACGGCTCCTTAATACTTTTTTATCCTTTCACTGGCATACGAATTTGATTCCTCAATGCGTCGTTTTTGACGTGTAATCGGAGCTCCAGGATCCTCCCCTGGCTTGGATAACGTGTCCTCGGCCCGTCTCGCCCGAGGCTTAATTTAGGAGTTGCATCTGTCCTCGTTAGGTGCGACATTTTCGATGATGTCCGCATTGGAGAAGACTAAAAAAATAAATTGACTTAGGCAAATGCCGAAAGGAGTTTTTTCTTTCATATCACATGTAATTGAGTTTTTCGATTCTTTTTACAGAAGACAGAGTGCATTCTAAATTTTTCGTTTACGTTTCTTTTCGATTTTTTTAAATTTCTTCCTTCGGAACTTCTTCATTGTTTTAAATTCAGGAAAGCCAAAGTTAATTTGGTGAAAATTTTTTCACGCTTTCGTACGAAGTTTAGAACTTCTTTTTTTAGAATTTGTTCATACTTTTACACAGAATTCAGAATTCTATATTTTACATTCAATTTAAAAATTCCAGTTCGGACACTGCCTACACTTTCACACGAAATTAAATAATTTGTAGCTTTATATTAAATTAAAAAATTTATTGTTCTATAGACGTTAAAAAATTCTCTATTGTTATATAAAAGTTCATAACTTTATTTAAAAACTTTTTCCGTCTTCCCACGTAAGATTAAAAAGTTCCATTTTGAGTTGTCTATTCGACCTTCAACTTTCGGATTAACATGAAATTTATGGTTTTTTTATCTGTTAGACATGTTTTTCATTTTTATCCATCCTAGAATTAATTCCGCCTTCAAATGTTGTTTATATTTTATTTCTGACGTTTCGAACGTTATCCTCTAATTTCCTTATTTTTAACTGTTATTTGTTTTTTTACTGCGTGAAAGTACTCAAATTTTTTTACTCTTGAAATTCCTCAGCTCTTCGAGTTTTTTATCTTCGGAAATTATCCGAGCTCTTTTCCTTTTTTAGGAATTATCTAATTCTGCTCTTTCGGGAATTATTTAATTCCAAGTTTTTATTCATAGAAATAGTTATTTCAGCTACGGGTCGGGCCGTCTGAATTCAAGGTACACAATTTTCTGTAATTTCGATCCAGATGAATTCTCTAAAGAAGTAATTCCAAATTAACTCTATCTTCGGAAGGCAATTGTCATAATGGAAGGAATTGTGGAAATATTACTTCTTGTACTATTCACTTTTTTAATAATATTTGCTCTTGGAGGAAATATACTCGTTTGTGCAGCGGTTTTTCTCGACAGAAAACTCCGGACTCAGCCAGAAAATCTGTACCTCGTAAGTCTGGCACTCTCGGATCTCCTTGTCTCTGTCCTTGTGATGATCTTCGCGGCAGCCAATGATCTCCTCGGGTACTGGCCTTTCGGGTCGGCCTACTGTCAGTTCTGGATCTGCTTCGACATCACCTGCTGTACCGCCAGCATCCTGAACCTCTGTGCCATAGCTCTGGATCGATACGTCCACATCAGTAGACCCATGAAATACGCGAGGTTTGTAAGAAATTTCGAAATCGGAAGATAAGTTGAGATTTTTAGATACAGTAGTAAGCGACTGATTTGTATGGGTATCGTAATTGTGTGGACTTTATCCGCTCTCATCGGCCTCGCTCAGATCCTCTTTGGGGTCGCTGGAAGAGACCAAGAACTTTCAGATGAAACTTTTTCGAATTTTTCATCAACAGTTTCTCCATCCTCGCTGTTCGTTTTTAGAATCTTAATTAATCTAATCTAAAGATGGCTAAAAAGATAACTTTGTACTTTTAGACCTACATGTCATTTGACTCTGCAACCACTCTATGCCATCGTGAGCTCCTTTTTGAGCTTCTTTCTTCCAGCAACGATAATGGTCCTTCTATATACAAAACTCTATTTATACGCCAGGATGCACGTTAGGAGCATCAGAGCACAGTTGAAACAAGCCACTACACTTCTGATAATGCAGTTGGCCAGTGAGAGAATCCGTCAAGTGACTCATGCCGCCCTCCACTGTGATACCACAGGGTCCGCAGTAGGTTCTGGAGTAGGAGTTGGGGTTGGGGATTCTAATTGTAACAATTCCCCTGACAATGGAGATGAGAATTTCAATGTCGAATTCCAAGACATCCAGATGACGAACAAGAGAGGAAGTGCCGCGAGATCTGTCTCGGATCAAAAAGCGAGGTGAGATACAAATTAACATGACACAGTATGATACAGTGTGATGAAATTTTAGATTGACTTTGGGAGTGATCATGGGTACTTTTTTGATTTGCTGGCTTCCCTTCTTCATCGTGAATATCTGGAGATCTCTGAATCCGACTTTCTTTCCTCAACATGTTTTCCAGGTAAAACAACTAAAAGAATTTCTAAATTGAAATTATTCTTCATCGAGTTCTTTCAACTAAGATTAAATTTTTAGACTGTAACCTGGCTCGGATACGCCAACTCCACCGCAAATCCCGTCATCTACGGAATCTTCAACCGCGATTTTCGAACGGCCTTCACGAAAATCATCCTTAAATTTATCTACTGTTGTGACGAAGAAGCCGCGAAAAGGAGGTCTTACTGTAACGGATACAAACTTTGAATCATTTTAGATTCAAACTTCCTAGAATATTTAAACTTGATTCATTCCTACTATAATTTTGAATATTCCGATTGATACGAAATTTACGGGCTTTCTATTTAATATTTTTCACTTGCCAGATTGTACAGGTTTTTAAAATAAAATAATAAAAACAGGAAATCTTTGAGGAGGATTATGAGATTAAGAAGGTCCAATGTGATCTCTTATTGATAGGAAGTAATTGAAAAAAGTCAACAAAAAAACCTAAATTAGATTCCTAGACCTGGAATTTTAAAAGGTTTTTGGGATTATAAAGATTTCAAAAATCTCAGAGATTTATAAAAGCATCGAAATCTCCAACATTTTATGATCTCTTAGAGTTCTTAGACCTTCAGACTTTTACGCAAATTCTTCGGATGTTATGCACCAGTGGACAGAAACACAAAAGACAATCAAAATATTTATTCAGCGCCAAAAGTAGGCGAACGATAATCCACCTTTCTTGTCGAGATCCATTCTTGTCGAAAGTCGTTGAAAATCGTTGAATGAAGCCTCCCGTTTTGTGTTGTGAAAAGTCGATATCCGGCTCAATCGCGAAAATGCGCCAAGACTCTCAAAGTTCTGATTTTCTGAGATTTGAGCGAACCGGTTGGAAAATGTCTCTGATCCCGATACAGGAGATCTCCGGGATTTTCTTTCCTTTTGACCTCCTCGAGGCGATGATTGCCTCACTCAGTCTTTTTCTCCTTGTCCGGTTTCAATAAAACTTTCTGTATTTTTTTCGATCATAATTAAATGGATGGTTTTTATTTTTAACTTTCGCACTTTGTATCTTTCGATCTTTAAATTTTTAAATTTTTGAATTTTTGGAGATTAAATTCTTTGAATTTTTAAACTTTGTTTTTTTTAAATTTTAAACTTTAAGGAAATGAACCAAATCCTGGCGGTGGTCATATTTATAGCCTTAGGGGTTAGGGGTGAATCAGGGGAGCTCGGATGTTCCATGAGGGACGTGATGAGCTGCGTGATCCAACTGAAATCCTACAACGTCCCCATCGACACAAACATGATGAATGTCGTCTTCAATGTCTCCACCGAAGCCAAATTAGTGCATGTTTGTAGGTCTGTATTACAGTCATACTACCGTTATTTATCGTAATTTTCAGAGCCTACAATAATGTCATGCCTTGTTTCCAACAACGATTGGCTACTTGTGCAAATGAAAAACAAAGAATAAGACTGGCAGAAGTCAATAGATTATTATTATTTATTTGTGCCCCGTTTTCTCTGCAGAGACAGAAAACGCTTTTGAAAGTAGGAAAATGCATCGGACAGGTCCTCACTAAACCTGTAACCCCCAACTGTCCCACGAAAAACCACAGATTCGGACACAAACTTATGCTCTGCAGGTTCGGACTTGATTCATATGCTAAAAATACACTTAATTCATATATCCAAAACGTATTTAATTTTCTACTAAAAATACACTCAATTTATATTCTAAAAATATACATGACTTACGGAGTACATGACTTTTATTCCGGAAATAATTTAATTTTCGTTTCAAAAATGCATTAAATTTTTTAAAGAAAATAGTCTGATTTCTACTACAAAGGAAGTGACTCAATTCTTATTTTAAAAATAATTTAATCCTTATTTTGAAAATTCAATTTTTAGAGAAAATTGTGAAGCCAATGACGTGGTATGTCTGATGCGGGTCCGGATGTCGGAGTTGGCGGTCTGTTCCGTGATCGCCATCGAGAAGGAATGTGGTCGGGAAGCTGCAGATTTTTATTCCTACATGCAAACAGCGATAATTGGAGAAGAATTTCCTATTCAATGTAAATATGATTTTTCTACTGGGAAAATAAGAGAAATATTAAAAACAAAAGAATATGAATCTGTGGAAATAAAAAGCACAGAAAGTCCACACTTCACTGTTCAAGAATTGGTTCTTCCGACGGATTCAGGGATCAAATCTATAGAATCGGCAGCTGTCGAGGATATTCCTCTCTTGTTGACGAAAAATGGGAAATTCGTGGCGAATCCCGAATTGACGAAGAAAACTCTACATTTCTTCCAGACCGAAAGAAGAAAAGCAGCTTCGAAAAGGAACGATGAAGAGGAAGAAGAAGAACAATCACAAGAATCCGAAAAAAAGAAAATCGTGAGAACGAGGACCTTCTCGAGATTATTCAAACCTTCGAAGTTTGCGGAAGTGAATTTGAACAACAACAAACAACCAGAAAATACAGTAATTATAGAATTGGTCTCTACAGAAAATTCCAATGAGGGAAATAAAAAGCTTCCGAATTCTGAGGAAGATTTCATTTCTGGATTCTTATCTGGAGCAAGACCAATTCCAGATGTTTCTGTTTCGAAATCAATTATTTCTCCGAAAAGTGAAATAGAAAGTCAATCGAAAAAAATCCAAGGGAACTTTGTGGTGGAAAAATTCGAAGAAAATCTGAAAGATTCAGTTCCGGCTTTAGCAGCAGCAAAAGAAAGTTACACTCCAAAAATAGAGTTTTCGTCTCCCACCACGACTTTACCTCCAACAACCACATCGATTTCCAGAACTTTTTCGACGACTCCTAGAACAGTTCCAACAACTTCAACAACTCCTAGAATTCTCTCGACTACTCCTAGAATTACATGGACAACTTCCAGACCACCTTCGACGACTCCAACAACAACAACGATGTTGATCCAGACGACCCCCATCCAAACAACCCCGGCTTTCCAATGGCCCTCGACTATGATGATCATGATCCCTGCATCAACCGCAAGACCTCCAGTTCCCTCGACTGTCGACAAATTCCTTCCATGGTACTACAATACTTTCACAACAAAGAAAGGCGATCCTCTAGTAACATCCAACCCCATGTTTCCCTATTTCAATCCGGAATCTCTCTCGAAAAACACGGAAGTCGTTGATCCATATTACAGTCAGAATAATCAGAATTTTGATTCTAACCAATTCGCCTCGAAATTCGTCTCAAACATGAATCCCCCGGCCTCTTCCCCAATAACGGCCTCTCCACCTCATAGGATATCTGAGGAATTGTCGAATTTATTGGACTATTCCCACTTTAAAGAAAAAGCAGACGCCTTTTTGACGACGGCAATAGATGTTCTTAAACCCAGGGATAAAGGTCACAAACCTCAGAATCAACAAGGATTTTATATAGATCCTCATATGGTTCCTGAACCAATTCAAAATCACATATCCCATCATCCAGGCAATAGGACCGCCAGTGGGGCTTTGTCGGAACTAATGGATACCATCGAAAGGATTTCACCTGCGGTCATAGATAATATTCGAGAAAAGTTGGATAGTTTGGGTCATAATTGATTTTTTTTGTTATTTTTCTTTGTTGTTTTTGTGCCACTTATTTATTTATTGAAAAATTAAATCGTTGTTCGAAAAAAGGACAATAAAGGTCAAGGAACGTTTTATTCATTTTTAAACATAAATTTTCAAAAAATAGAAATTATTCTTTTGATTTTAAAAAGTCATTTTCTTTGAAAATAAAAAATATTAATTTGAAGGATGTTTTATCAACAGGATAGAAGATTTCTTTGAAAGAGGAATTAAAGTAGAAACGCACTTGATGGATTGTATTATTCTGGTGAAAGATCATTTTTTTCTTCGTCTTTTTCAGGAGGAACTCTGTTCATTCGGGACCAAAAATTCACTTTTAACAAGAGGCAAAAAATATCTAAATCGCGAGGAAAAAACCTGGATCATGAGATGAAAAAAGGGATCCAGACCGCGAATAAAATGCGACCATTCCTGTGGACATTTTTACCAAAACCATCTTCTACTCGGTTTCTTTGCCATTCTTAAAGTTAAAAAATTACCTTGGTCTGGCAACGAAGTCGTTTTTTTGGTATTTTTTTAAGTTTAAAAATTGATTTCTTTTTTGCTTTTTCACGCTTTTTTTGAAGTGTCAGCTTGAGAAATGAATCCTCGCCCTCCTTGTCTCGATTAAATGAGACCATTGAAGAAAATTAACTTTAAAATATGCGAGAAACCATTGTCGATACACTCACGAAATATATCGAGGAGCTCTTCATCGAGCTTGATCACAAGAGGACCATCAAAATAACAAATTTTGAGATAGATCTAAATGGAACCTTTTCTTAAATATATTATACGATTAGATTGAATCACGGATAGTCGTAGTTGCCATCGAAAGTGAAAGCAAAAAATCAACCTTAATTTTAAAAAATCAGTACTTGGATTTTCCAAAATTCAACGAAAGATGATACTAATTCTTTTCTATTTCTCCCCATGATTTCCAGGTGATTATCGAAATGTGATGGAAGAAAATTGAGTTACTTGTAGATTGTAAAACGGTTGTAAAATAATCTAAAAATATCTAAGAACCTCTTAAAATTCCAAATGACGAATAAGACAAACCGAAAGAACTACAACGTTCTAAGAGTACAATGAGTACTCTGAAAGTGGAAATATATCAACATTCCTTTAAAATGAGGGAACCGAGTCTTAATACGGAGGTATGGAAATATCTGTTACAAAGTCACCACCTAAACCTCCAATCACTAAATGCTTGCTCGAGTACTTATCCCAGTTTCTGATTTATTGTATTCAGAGATTTCTATTCAATCAAAAAAAGATCAAAGTCGTCCCACCCGCAAAAAATGAGATTTCTCGAGAAAATTATTCGGGAACTGGCGAAGTCTCATCTTTCGTGCCAATAGAGTCTTCTTCTCCGAGGGAATCTGGCTTCATCCTTTTTAAATACTGCAAAGTAAAGTTACTCTTTGTCAAACAAAAGAAACAAACCTTTTTTTCTTCACGTTGTTGCTTCAGAAGAGCTCTCATCGTCGGAGTGACTTTCTTTTTCGAGAGGATTCTTTCTGCATCTGCCTCATCTAATTCCATAACAGCTTCAACAACGCTGGTGTCCAGGTTCTTGCTCGACCTGGGGGCCAGACGAGGGTCGGATCCGGAAGCAGCGACCTCGGCTTCTCGTTGGACTTGTTTGTTGATTCTCCCGGACCTCGCGTTCAGGGCTCGTAGATGCCCGTTTAGACGTCTGAATTCTCCAAACATAACATTAGCTCCATGAATCATATGGTCCAAGACTGAAAAACCTCATTAATCAAGGAAGTAAGATAGATTTGTACCAAAACGTTTCTCCCCAGGAGGCATTAGTGTGAAACAAGATTCGAATTCGGACATGTTTTCGAAGGGTAGTGGAATAACTTTGGAGTCGAAGTAATGCTCGTCCCCGGCGTAATCGTAGTCATCACCAGGGACAGGAGCAAAGTCGGGGACCGGGGATAGAGACCGACTCTTGGGTTTCGATCCTCGTGGTCTGCGTTTTCTTTTCTCAACTACTTCTGGCTCATCCATAGCTGAAATAGGATTATTAGATAAAAAGGATAAGTAAACCAACCATTCTCGGATTTTGCTGCATCGATATGATCCTTGGGGGAACCAGATTCGCGATCCGACACTCCGACAACATCAATTTCCTCGTCTTCGTTTACCTGAGTGGGAACCTGATCGGAAGAGCCCCCATTGTTCTGGTCGGAATCAGGAACGACTGAAGTTTCCTCGAGTTCCCGCATATTCTCGGTACTGACGCCATTTCCCTCCATGATTCCAGCACTTTTCCAATTGTATCGACAAATGGAACTGAAATTGATATATGAAAAAATTTTAAATGAAAAAATATTGGAATAAAAAGGAGTCAACAGAATCAAACAAGCGGGAAGAAACACCGGACACAAAACGCCAAGAGGAATGTTCCTTTCGAAACTGGGTTTGTATATAAATCCCTTTTTACAATGAATATATATAAATCAGATGAATTTTTATTAAATAAATATATTTCATAATGAGTATCTATTAGAACTGATTGATTCATGTTGGTTTAGAGCATAAAGAGATATTTATGGAACGGAAATAACCTGTTTTATCTTCTTTTATATAAAGGATAATGGCTCGTTGGGGGATTTTTATATAAAAAGTGAATTGAAAATTCGTTACATTAAAATAAACATTTGATTGAAACTTTTCTTGTATAAAAAAGATTAATTAAAAATTCATGTAAAACGGTCGATTCAATTTTATATAAAAACAAACATTTGACTACAAAGGACTGCTGAAATCAGTTACTTAAAGGATAGTTAAGTAGCAAATCTTTGTTTCTACTTTGTTTTTTAAGGCCTTGCTCCAGATTTTGGATGAAGAAATCTATCTTTAATTTATTTTCCATTGCAATAATTTCTTAATCATTCATAAAGTAGATTTTATGTCTATAATAATTACCAAATAAAAATCAGCACGGAAAATACGGATTTAGTTGCCGACAGATCCGTTTTTCGAAGCAGCGAGAGTATTGAAAAAACTCGGAGGAAAATTGAAAATCGGTGTTCCTTGGTCATCAAAGATGTTTCCCTAAAATTTCTCTTTATTTTTTTCCTACTCAAAAACTAAACTCAAAAAGGTTTGAAGAATTTTGGAAAATTTGTGCCGTTGTTGGTGGAAACGTCGAGGACGACGGGCCCAGTTCCGGTCTGGGAAGCCCTGAGATTCTGGAACCGGAACAGGTCCCGGATTTTTTGGATAAAAAACTCACCAATTGTTTGAAAAATCCGTCGGTTCTCAGATGATGATGAACTTCGTCTTGATGTCTGTAGAAATTCTCGAATTCTTCCCGAGAAACACGGCCATCGGAATTTTTGTCGAGGTTGTGGAAGTTCCTGGATTGGGCTTCTATGTAAGACCGATCCCCGAGGAGGAATTCCGTGAAAGTAAGAATGTTGTCACCATTTGAGTCAATTCGACGAAATTCTGGAATTTGAAACATATTTTAAACCCAAAAAATTAAAAAGTTATTTTTTTACAAAAGATACCAGTCAAACGAGGATTAAGATTTTCCATCGGGATCGGGGTGATGTCGACGATATTTTTTGGAGGAATAGTTCTTTGAGCACTATTATACCCAAAATTTGAGAAAAATAAAAGCACCAAAATTCTTGAAAGTTCCATTTTTCAAAGAAGTTTCAAAAATTACAGGTTTCGATTCTTATTTATGCCAATGTCGAAAGATCCGGCTTTGATCGTCAATTTTTATTGCATCCATAATCGAAAAAAACATATTTGAAGACTAACTGGTCTTTGAGGAGGGAATCTGAGAGAAAGGCAAGAAACCACAACAGTTTTTGGAGCCACAATGACAAACCGGACCCACTTCTGAATTCCCCGTGTACTCTATACCGTAATCGTAGGAAAGTTCTTCAGAAGGAAAGATATCTCGTTTCGCGAAGAGACAGAATCGAGGGATCATCGACCCTGTCCTGACGAGTTTGATCTCCAAGTTCGGATCACAGCCGTGGTTGATGAATCTGGAGATATTCCCGTAGTACCTGGCGTCGATACACGTGATCATCGTAGCTAAAGTAAGAATTTCCAAAAAGAACAATTTAAAAAACTTACAATTGTTGAACACTTCTCCGATACAAAGAAGATAATTGTTTTTTAATTTTTCCGAGTCAGATAATCTTTCTTTTGCTTCCTCCGGAGACAAGACTTCACCAGTATATTCTGCTACGAAAGTCCCTTTGAGAATCTTTTCGACAGCAACGACTTGAAATCGCTTAGCTTCGAGACCCGAATCCATGACTTTGATTTTCACCTTGGAAGCTTTCTGGACTACAGTATTCCAACAATCTATACAGGTGCATTCGGAACTGCATTCTAAAATCCCACTGAAAAATGTTCAAAATTATTTGCAAAAACTAGTTAGTTTTTATATAAAATAGTTTATATGAATTATTATCTAGATTTATCTGAAACTACTTTTTAAAATTACTTATAAAAACGAAAGTAACCTGTCCGAACCGGATTTAAGTAATCCCTCAGAAGAGTAAGCTTGGCAAAAAAGGAGACAACGACAATCTTGATCTGCAGAACATGGTTCTGTACACCTGCAGCCTTCCAGATCCTGCAAAACTTCTTCATCGAGGTCTGTAGAGTAGATACATTCCTCGACGTACTCGAACTCCTTCAACATCTCTGGGGTAATTCCGAACCTCCCAAATTCCATTCTAAAAAATCTAATTTCTCAAAAGTTATTTCAGTTAATTTCTCCGAAAAACTATTCTGGTCAATTTCCCAAAGTTATTCTAGTTATTGATAGAGCGAAAACGCAACTTTTATAGTAATTCGTCAAAATTCGAGGATATGTGGATTTATTGAATCATGTTATTTAAATTAAAGCCAACTAATGAACGAATCTGAAGCACACGGACTTTTTCGAAAAATCCAACATTCTACGAAAACCAGAAGGAATCGAATACGGTACTTGCGGAGGTGAAATGGATCATGGGAATGAGGAGACATAAAGGCACTTGAGATCACGATGAAGCTGCTGAAGTCGTTGACTGTCTTGGAGGAGGAAGTTCTGGGATAGGTATCGAGGTCCATTCGACGTAGCTTATGGGGAAAGTCCCGGAAACTGCTTTGGACCCGTTTTTAACTAGACTTCCTTTGCATATTCCATTCGACTGGACTTCCGTGACAATGATCAAGTCGCCGGTTTTTAGAGCCATGGCTTCCGTATCGTAGGCACTCGGTCTTCGGTTCGAAATCGCCTTCACGACTGCCGGCACTGGGAGATTCTCAAAGTTTTTCTGATCGGAAAGCTGGGAGTTGGTGCTATGTCTGAAGGAGCCACTACTGGAAGCAGAATCATCACCAACTCTTCTCTACAAACGATCGTGGTTTTATATGAAAATGTAAAAAATCAAGTTACTTCTTTCACGTAATTGCTGGGGATCAAGCCGATGGTTCCGAGGGCGTTCCGAGCGACCCACCAGCCCTCCTCGGGGATCCTCAGAATATCCAAGGTCTCATCTCTCTCGAAAGATAGGTCCGTAATTCTCTGCCCCTCGAATCTGTGCAGGGCAACAACCTCCTTCAAAGGCATTTTTGGAGCCGGAGTCCGCAAATTTACGTGTTCCAATTTATGCATTTTGAAATACCCAATTAGGTTACTCATGTCACTGTAGGCTCGGCCATTGATCTGAAAGAAAAAGTTAGTTTTATGGAAATTGATGACTCAACGGACAGAAAACTTTGATCTTCCATCTTCGTCCTCGATCGGCTCTATCAAATAATGAAAAATCTGCTTCGGACCACTGGCCAGTTCTCTAAAAATTGATTTTCATGGTTTATATGAGCAATTATTTAAAAAATACAACCTGACAGTGAGAGAATATCCGTTTGTCTGGGTGGTTGATTTTCGGACCAGGAAAGTCCCGATCTCGCAAAGTTTCAAAATATTCTCCGAAGCTTCTCTCGTGATGTTACCGAAAAAGTAACTGTCCCACTCATATGGATCGAAAGACACCTCATTTACCATTCTGAAATATAAAAATTTTTAAATAAAATGAATCACAAAGTTGAAATTGATCGCAAGATCTTTTTGTTTTGGCGAAGTGGGCATTTCGCCAGGGAACGGGGCTCGGCCAGCTGTTCTGCATTCGACGCGCTCTGGCCGAATGCGGCTTGACTGGCCAATATCGTTCTTGTTGATTTTTTAGCCAAGAAGTCCAAAAACATTGATTTTCTTTAAACTTTTTCTGATCTTTTATTCTCATATAATAATTAAATTTATCTAAATTTCTTTAGGTAACAGTGGCATTGAGGAAGTCGGACATCCACGGCTACGTCTGTTTTCATCCGGCAATCGGATGCAGGGTCTGCGCCCCGGAAGTGAGTTTTGATTTTTCATTTTTAAGGTATTTTTTAAAATTTATGTTTTGAACATGCTTAAGTTTTAAACTTAGTCTTGGATTATTGACTGGGTCAAAAGTAGAGGGACAAACTGCTTGGACAGGGTGGCCGCGACACACACATAAGAAACACACATGTTTCAAAATCTCCAAAAATCTTGGAAAATCATTAGAAATTTTCTAAGATCTCTAAAACTTATCTGAAATCCCTGAGAGTATCCAAAATCCTCTGGTATTTTTTTTATTTTAAAAAATCTTTCCAATATCTGTAGAAAAATCCTAAAAACTAATTCATTTTACCGGAGTTGGTTCACCATTTTGAGAAGAATCAAAGGATTCGGGTTTCCTCAATTTTTGAGGAATTTTGCTGTCATTTATAGACCCTTTTGGAGGAAATAGAGAGTAAAGAAAAACAGAAATGATCACAAATCCGACACCTGTGAAAAGCAATACTGTAGCTCTGGAATCCCCAGTCAATACAGAGATCAGAGCAGTTCCTCCCAGGGCAATACTCTGACAGAAGCTTTTCTTGATATTGTCCGCGTATTTCATCACTGCTGCAACCATGACTCCACCGACAGCACTACTTAAGGCGATGATCCAGATCAAATTTGTCCATCCGTAAAAGAATCCATCTAAAAATAATTATTCTTTAAATTGTGAAAATTTTTTTTACTTTTTTGGAGGATTTCACGGTCCCTTGTTATGGTTAAAATCGCGAAAGGAAGCGTGATGATACTCAACCGGATATTCTGGAGCCAGATGTCGCAGGAGGACTTTTTGAAAACCTTCTCGAGAAAAACTCCTGCAAATCCAGACATCCAACACATGATAAAGACCACCGTTAACCCAATAATATAGTCTGCTTCATTTTTCTTGGACTGATCTGTTTCATCGAGGATCTGCTTGCTGGAGACCTGGACACAAACAACCCCTGCGAGAGCGATGAATAAAGCCCCCCATTGGATTGTGGAAAATATCTTGCTTAAAATTAAGACCATCAATATAGCTGTCGTCAATATACGTAGTTGATATGTAATCTGAAACCGTAATCTTTCAGATCTGATCTTATTTTTAAATTCCATATTTTTAAAATCAGATTTCCCTAAATCAATATTTCCTCGAAATCAATATTTTTAAATTTGGTCTTTAAAAATCAAATACTTATGATCTTACACTGAACAAAGTTGCGTCGAGTAGCTTCAGAGCCACGTAGTACAGGTTGTTCTGGATCAGGTAGATGAGGGCTGGGACACAGACTTTGAAGGTTTCTCTCTTGTTCTGGGTAAAGGAATGCAATATCAATTTTCCAAAGCTGCAATTTATTTTTAGTTTTATTTATTTTTTAAATTTCACTATTATTCTAATTTATTAATTATTAATTATTCATTTAAATTTTTGTTTTTTGTTTATTATTATTAGTCATTATTTTTGTTTTTACTGTTTTCCTATTTTCTAAGGTCACTGACCCAGAGATCGACTTCTGTTGTCCAAGTATGTGCAGACAACAAATCGTTAGCCGGATCAGCTCTGTGACGAGAACTATGGTCGATCCGACAACAGGAGATCCTGTTTTCTCTGCCATATGATGGGCTTCTCTCACGAGAAGCGGTTGGAGGATTTGTTGAATTGTCAAGATAACTAGCAAGCAAAAATGAATATATTTTGTCCAATTCGATACTCCTTGACTTCTGGAATTTGGACCAACATTTCTTATCTGAAAAAAAAATTATTTTTACATAGAGAAATCAATCTACCGCAATTAGGACTTCTTTTTCTGGATCACAATCAGATTCTTGATTTTCTAGAAGTTTAATTTTTTCCATTCTGGACAGGGAATAGAGAGGACAATTTCGATCAATTTTGGTTTCCTAGCAAGCTGTTGTTAGGAGAAAACCCATTCCTGAGAGGAAAATACAGTTTGACTTGATTCTGAAGAAAATATGAATTTAACTTATTTTTGGGGGAAAAATGAATCCGATTTAGTAATGAGGAACAAAAACTATTAGTTTCATTTGATTATGAGATATTTATTTCATAAAAATGTTCTAACGTGGCTAGAGGACAGCTAAACAAAGTCAAATTTCGTGTCTGAACAAATCCTAAGTACTTGAAATATTTAATTCAAAAAAGCTCGGCTTGTTGGCAAAATTGAAAATTTTTATAAATCGTTTTCGAAAAAATAAAGTTGAACGTTTTTGGAAGTTCATATTGCGACTAGGGAAAGTAATGACGACATTGAATCAGAGTTTGGGAAAATCTATTTTGCAAAAATTTAGAAAAAGAGGTAACACCGAGTAATACGTGTCAGGCTTTTTATATTCTGACACGTATGAATCTGGATTTTCATATAAACTAAGAGAGCTCAATGATCATTTAACGCGATAAAGTAAAAGATTCAAGGTCGAGATACTCACTAATTTTGTTCTGTGTTACATTGTTTGAATTATTTTACTCTTTTTTAATTCGTAGATTTCTTATTTTTTAAATTAAATTAATTTTTATTTCTCAAAACAAAATTGGCAAAATTTAAAAAATATAGTTTTAATTTTTCAGACCATCCCACTCGCAGAACCCCCCGGAAGACAACTGACGGGTTTCATCAGGAATCCCAACCAAAAAGACCATTTCCCAGCTGTCGTTACGAATCATCCGGAACATCCAGATCGGATCCGAGGGACTTTGAATCGACTCTCTCAGACCGACGTTGCCGAACATTTCGTGGACCTCACCCCGGAGGTCGTGAGTACTGTAGGAACAGATGAGTATATGATTGCCGGAGGGATTCATTCCCAGAAGTACTTGAAGTTGCTCCGTGATCAAAGATTCAGGACACAGAGCGAGATAAACGAAATCGCGAGTCAATTCGATTCTGTGCAGTTGACGAGTAAGAGCTACGAAGCTGCTAGGGAAGCCGCTTGCTGTGCCCTGAGGCTGACGGGAGCTGTTTGTTCGGGAAGAATCAGGAACGGATTCGCCTTGATCCGACCCCCTGGACATCACGCTCTCAATGCTAAGCCGGAGGGATTTTGTATCCTCAACAACGTCGCCATCGCTGCCAGAGCGGCTATAGAGCTTTTTCGATACAAGAAGGTGTTGATTGTTGATTTCGACATTCATCACGGTCATGGTACTCAAGCGGAATTTTACGAATCTTCTGACGTCACGTATTTGTCCATTCATCGATATGAGGACGGAAACTACTGGCCACATTTGAGGAGTTCGGATTTCAACTTTTTGGGGTCCGGGAAAGGAGCCGGATACAACATCAACATCCCTATCAACGAAAACGGTGGGACTCATCACGACTACCTCTTCATCCTCTTCACCGTCGTCCTTCCTATCGCCAGAGAACTCCGTCCAGATATAGTTTTCATAAGTGCTGGCTTCGACGCCTGCATCGGGGATCCCATAGGATACATGGACGTCGACCCAGAAGTCTTCCCTCATTACATTTACCATCTATCCTCCGTCTGCAACGGAAGGGTCGTCTGTATCCTCGAGGGGGGCTACAACCATTCCGCTGTCGCTGTTTGTGTGGATCTTTGCCTCAGGACCCTGGTAGGAGAAAAACCCCCCAGGTTCAAGTTCAACAATATGCCGAGGATGAAAACTATCGAGAGTTGTCTGAATTCCATCTATGTCAATTGTCACTTTTGGCCTTGTCTCTACCTTCCATACCAAGTAGCTCCTCCAGAAGCAAAAAAGTGAGTAAATTAATTTCAAAAATCGTTTCTCATACATTTGATCCCTACAAGAGTTTTATATACTAAGTTACTAGAGTAATGTTTATATATTTAGTTTCAAAAGTGATTTTTCATGTGTTTGATTTTAGACACAACGTTCATCTGGGAACTTTCAATACCCACCCAGCAGGGATAAACACAGGAAATGTTGTTCAACAAACTTTGAAAAACATCGAAAACAGTAGACCTCTGAGAAACATCGAGATCCCTGTGACGAAAATCTACAACGCCATGTTTGATTTGAGTCATCACGAAGGGATAGAATTTTTCAAACGTATTCCGAACGTTAACCAATACGAACAACTTCAGCAAGTGAGTTATTTATTAAAAACAATCTGGGATGGAATGATAATCATGTTATTTTTTTATTCTTCTTTCTTGGCAGCATCATCTCTGAAAATTAAATAATTAAGGATATTTTTAATTTTAAAAAGTAGAAAAAAATTGTCTTACCTGTTAATAGCGGCGTGCTTTCGTCCGAATTCCCCCAGGCATCCATCGGCAGCTAAAATCCGAGCGAGGAGACACCCGTTGATCACAAAGAAAACCACTGAACCCAGGGTTCCCAGAGTGAAGAAAAACGGCGACATATAGCTATAATGCCTCAGAATCCAACTTATTTGCCATATTTGAACTGCAAAACGCGCAATAACGAATCTGAAATTGCTTTGTTATCAATATTTAAAAATAGGAATTGATACGTGACGAGGTTGAGGTATCGAACGAGACCGAAAATCCCGGGTAATTCCAAGGCATAGCCGCTGAGCTGCATTAACGTTCTAGCATGCAAAAAAACACTGAAATTTATATTGAATTTCATGTCAAACACTACACTAAATACTACGCTAGTATGTCAGTATATTGAATATTACATTACATATGTTAAACTGTATATCTACCTGTTAACTTCCATAAACAAAGCCACGAAGGCGAACGGAACAAATTTTCGGGCACAAACTGCACAAGCAAATGCGAAAGCTGACACCAGATGATGCAAAATTAATTCGGCAGTAAATTTTGAAACCTCGTATTGAAGCATATCCACGATATCATGGAAAAAGTAACCTAAAAGTAACACTAGAAAGTGTTGAAAGAGGTTATGAACCTATTGACATCAGAAGAATGTAGCGACTCCAGGACTGGTACCAATGCATCGGCTCAGAAAAAACGGCAAACGGGTTGAATATACCAAACAAGGTCACGAGTCCTCCACTAATTGTAGAGTGGATCATACAAACTGTCAAGTTTTGGAGACGATATTGTCTGAAATGTTCTCCATATATGAATCCTTGAAAATTCTCATATATGAATCTCCAAGAAAGCTCTTCATATATCAATTAATAGAAAATCCGAAACTGACCTGAACCCGTGGGCATTCTGCCAAGCAAGCTTTTTTATATAATGTGAAACAAGCCGGAAGATTATAAAAAAGAATATCAAGGGAATCAAGTTCTGGAGGAGCAGGAGATCTCGGAACGGAGGACTTCTGAGTTCATTTCCAGTATCCTCAAAATTTGATTCATCCAATCGATCATTGGATCTCAGCTCGAGATGCCTGCTCTTCTGGTTCATTACTAGAGTTCCAAAATTAGGAGAATATATTTACAAAAATATTTTGGTTAAATTTTGAAAATAGTTGTTGGTTTGTCCAAAAACCAGATGAAAAAACAAATATGATGAAACAACAAAAATGATCAAAAATCTAGAACCGATTTTCCGGAAGCCCTAGACAAAAAGGATAAAAATTACACGTTGCGAAATGATTAGTCAAGGAAGAAAAGGAAAAAGCGTTCACTAACAATGGCCAACGTGAAAAATGCAAAATTGTACATAGGACTGGTTGAATATGAGCCAACGTTTCTGATTTGGAATTTTTTCGGAGTTGCGGCTTGGACCTGGCTTTCCTCGAAAAATGTTTGTTTTTTTTTTAGAAAAAAGGTGAGGAGAAATCATAGGGAATCCAGGACGCGCGGGAATGCAATGTAAACACAAAAATAATTGTAAGCTAAATGAAAAGAATAGAAAATACTCTTCTCTGGGCCCGTTACTAATAGTGATTTTTTGTAAAGAGATTTTTTGAAAAATTAGAAAACAAACTTCCAGGAAACTTGTTAATGAAATTTAAAGAAAAATTCGTTAAGGAAGTCTGCGAAAAATATTTAAAAAAAGGTGTTTAAAGAAGGCCTAGAGAATTTTAGAAAAACCTTTTCAGAAAATTATTTTAAAATGTAGAAAAGAATTTTTAAAAAAAGGCTGTTAAAAAACTAGAAAAGAATATTCAAAAAAAAGTTATTAAAGGAATTTTTTCAGATCATTAAGGATTTCCGGGAAAGTCCAAAGGTTTTCCAGACTTCTGTTTTTTATCTGAGACAGGAGGAAGACAAAGAAAAGAAAGAAGATTCGGATATGCAAATCCAAGGACTCTTATCCTGTGAGTATGAAACTCGAAAAAGGAAGATTCCCAGGGAACTGGATCTCGAGAGAAATACTGGCAGTCCGCCTTTGACGAGGGAGTTCAAGACGGCAGTAAGACATCCTGAAAAAGTCGCAAAGCCCCTGGAAGATATCTTCGAGGGACCTCATGACGATCTCGGTGATTTGATGGAACATACAGCTTTGGTAATTTTCGAGATTTGGAAAAACTTTACAGTAATAATTTAGTATGCTCTCGAATCAGACCCAAAGAGTCGAATCATGATTGTCAACTGGGGATTCGAACGTTCCATCAGTTCTTCAGTGAGTTTTCCATTTTTATAATCAAAAATACAAAAGATAAAAAAAATAGCATAGAATATTTAAGAAATAGAACGAAAAAATACAATACTGCGCGTGAGAAATATAATAGAATACAAAGAAAGTCTGATACGAAATACGACAAAAGATGTAGGAGAAAAATATAAAAAGGCGTATTACGAAATATAAAAAACTTTAGGATGTGTAATATGAAATATAAGAGAAACATTTAACAATTTAAAAGACAGTATTAAATATAAAGAAAGCGTAGCATGAAATGGAACGGAAAACGTGACGAAATTGCAATAAAATATAAAAGTAATATAAATATGATATTTTAGTCGACTCGTCTCCGTGTTATCAACGTTTGCCAAGGTGTGACGGAAACGAACACCTCTACCTCTTTCGCCTGCAGTCTATCGTTGAAGAAGAAATACACCAAAGATGATCTTCTGGCAATTATTGATAGAGTAATATTTCGAAATCATTTTAGAATTTAACTTGATTTTTAGTTGTTGATTGTGGTTGGATACACGTACGGACCAAATCTAATAATTTTGTGTCTGAAGCTGGATGGGATACGGAGAGGGAGACACAAACTGGACTGGGGTCATGAGGATGTTCTCAGACCCCTCATCTGGGCCCTCCAAGGTGTCTTCAATAAAAGACTTCTGATTCTTGTTGACGGTAATTAGTTTACCTTTGGAAATGATTGTTTGATTTTTATCTTCAGGAAAAAGACAGGAGAGAATCGGACTTTACGCAGGTTTAAGCCATTATGGAAAAGAACCAACTTTACTTGGACTTCCCAGGTTGAGAGTCAGCAGATCTGCGGCTTTGGCCATTGTCAACGCTATGGTCAAATGTCCTCCAGAAGGCAAAAGTTTTTTGGCTAACCATCTGCGTCGTCTGGACGCTCATCTGAGGGTCGACGAAGAAGACAACGGAGAGGAGATCAAGGACGACGAATCTGATGCTGAAGAACCTGAGGACAACAATGATGACTGAAGAACTTTTTTATGGAGAATCTGGAGATAGGGATGATAATGGATGAATTTCTTTTTATGTAACTGAAGAACCTTAGAGAAACAATAGTTAAGGAACTTCTTTCACATAGAGGATCTGGAGACAAAGATGATGGTGGCAGGATTTTTTATACAACTAGAGGATCTGGAGATCGAAACAATAATGATGGAAGAATTTCTTTTTATATAGAAAATGTGAAGATTAAAATAATGATGAAGAAGTTTCTATAGAAGTAGAGGATCTGGAGAAGAAGATGAAGATGGAAGGATTTTTTACCAATGGATCATGTCGCACTACTTTTCGAGTTCGCAACGATTTTTTTGTAAAGTTATTTTTAATTTTTAATAAAGCAATTTTTGAATTCTTGGAAACATTTTTATTTTTTTAGAAATTTGAACAAAGGACTCGTTAAGATGATCCCTGTCGAACTCCGGGAATAAATTTCACATCCGAATCCATTTGTCAACAAAAATAAAATGTGAATGGTCATTTTGCGGCATGGAACAAAGCTCATCCATCAACCGAACGCCCCGATGTCGTTGTTTCTAGTTTCCTGGATTTGTACTTAGGACAGGATAAAGACGATCCTATGGTCATTTAACGTTGTCGAAAAGATTTAGATCTTATGGTCATTTAACTGTCATCGAAAGGATGTGGATCTTGCGGTCATTTAGCCGTGGTCGAAAGGACATAGACCCCATGGTCATTTAGCCGAAGTTGCAAAGATGTAGACCCTTTGGTCATTTAGATATTGTCGAAAGGATATACATCCTATGGTCATTTAGCTGTGGTCGAAAGGATGTAGTTCGGCTTTGTTCGGAATGACCTAGGTCCGATCGTTTCAAAAATGGCGAAAAGAAAATTATGCCGCTGCGGTCGGGCCGGTTTTCCATTTTCCTTGAAGATCTTTTTCTGAAAAAAATCCTCAATCATCAAGTGGGAATTTAAAGACATGTCACACGGCACATTTGTTCTCGTCTGGAAATTTGGAGAATTCCGGAAATTTCGGAGGTTCTGGAATTTTTGCACATTTCGTAATTATTGGAAATTCTTGTAATTATGGAAATTCTGAAATCATGAGAATTCTGAGATTCTAGAATCTTGGAGGTTCTGAAAATTTTAAAAATTGAGAAACGAGAACTGGCATTTGAACAAAGAAATTTCGGAATCCAAAAATTGCTCTTTTTCCCTTCACCAATGTAAGGAGTGAATACCCATTTGTTTTCAAAAATTAAACCCGAGAGAGAGTTGAATTCTTTTTCAATTCAAAATTCATGTGAAAAAAATCATGGAAAACGGCGCCTCGATTCGGAATGAACCCAAACAAAAAAATCTTCAACTACAGAAACTGCTTTCAATTCCTGCACTTTGTCTATATGGTCAAATATCAAGCTTCAAACTGGACCTGCTTCGAGGAATCATTTTCAAAAAGAGTTGCCGCCAAATTTTTTTTGAAGCTGGAGGCATTTTGGACTTCTTTGAAATCGACCAAATTCCTTGATTTTTTTTCTTGGGTTTTCTTCTGGCATTTTTATATTTCTCCATGTAACCCTTGACTTTTATTTTCCCCAGAGTCAACTTCATCTGATTTTTTTCTCTATACAACCCCCTGCTTCGACTCCTATTTTCCCTATAGAATCAACTTCATATGGCTTTTTTGTTTCCATACAACGTACTTGATCTGGCCGATACAGTCATCCATGACCTAGCTGGGTTTTCAAAGTGTCGAACTTTCTCCCAGGGCAGTGCCGGACATAATAAATCCATGTGTCAAGTTTTCTCTTTTCTTTTGCCTGACCTAAGAACTGCGATCAAGATCTACTTTCCCCCGGGGCCAGGGTACCGGGGAGATCTGTTGGACACTGGATTGTTGTAGACACTCAGACTCAGGTCAAGAGGCGGTCTTTCGAAAAATCTCAAAGTCCCTCGAAATCCGTTGATCTTTCTCAAAAATGCGCGGGCATATTTCTGAATTTCCGAACTAGATCCAGAGAAAGTGAAAAATCAAGATGACGAAAAAAATCAAATTCTAAAGCGGCAACGTCCTTCGAGCCAGCCGACCCTATTTATTACCCGTCAATTAACTGCCTGATTTAAATTTCACTCTAGAAATCATAAAAACTAGCAAAAAAGGTCTTCCGATTCAAAAAAGTTTCCTCTGATCCATAAAAACTTCCGATCCGAAAATAAGACTTCTATTTTGAATTTTTTTACTTAAAATGTTTTTATAATTTAAAAAACTATTCCTAGTTTAAAAACTTTTCTCGAATTAAAAGGAATTTTTGGATTCAAAGAATTGCCATCTGATGTAGAATAATCGTCTTCTGATCCCAACACATATTTCTTCAAAGTTGGAAAGGATTTTCTAATTAACAGTTTTTTTAATTCAGGAAAAACTTCGATTCTTATTCTAAAAAAACTTGAATTCAGAAAAACTATCTTCTGATTCTAAAAAAATTCCCTGGTTCAAAAACAAGACCCTTCCAAGAACCTTTGTTTCACTTTTGAAGAAAACATGCACATTAAGGCGAGAACCTTCAGAAGGTCCGAGACTCTGATCTTATCTCTGTTAATCATAATGAAAAAAGGCGCCAAAGTCCCAAGTTTCAAGAATTTTTTTACGAAAAAATGTCTAATTTTTGTAATAAAATTGTTTCTGATTTTTTGACAAAGTTGTTTTTAGTTTTTCTCTTAATATGAATTCGAAATCAGAATCTAAGAATTCAGACTTTTGGAGTTTCTGGAAATTCCTTCAATTCGTTTCAAGACTGTTTCGAAACTATTTTTATTTTCTCTGGCTGTTGATTTTGAGAACTTTCGAAAGTATTTTTATTTTCTAAGAATTTGATTTTGGACACTCGAAAATTCGTGTCAGGATCATTTTTTAATTTCACTTTAAGAACTCGTCTCGAGATCATTTTGAAATTATTTTCATTTTTTAAATCCGATTTTAAGAAATCCATGTCAGGATCATTTTCGAAGCGATTTCTTTTAAAAATGCGATTTCAAATGTTTCTTGAAATTCGTGTCAAGATTGTCTCGAATGCTTTTAATTTTTTGAGAACTTAATTTTAAAAAACTCCGGAAATCCGTGTCGGGACTATTTCGAAACGATTTTTTAGGTTTAATTTCGAGGAATTCGTCTCAGGATCATTTCGAGGTGGATTTAATTTCCTTGTGACTCGTAATTTTCCATTTTGTTCGAAATTGGTGGATCCGAAATCCCCTGTCAATTCTGGGTTGAGCACCTGACAGTATAATTAGTTTGGATCCGGGAACCCCGCCAGATTTCGATCTTTTCCCCCGGACCCACAGGCATCATGACAACCATTTTTCTTCAAGCCTATAGACATCATGACAATCTTTTTCCTCAGGTTTATAGACACCATGAGAATCTTTTTCCTAAAGCCCATAGGCATCATGACAGCTGCTACCATCTGTCTTCAGATAACCCGAGAAAAAATCTTAGACGTTTGAAGGTCAAAAAAATTGGAAATCTTTCCCGGGCAAATTTATTTCATGATTTCCAGGACGGCCTCCTACAGTCACATTTGTCCAAAAAATTTGTCCAAAAAGATACGCAACACCGTATCGGAACCAAGGAGCCAATAGGGGTCGGGAAAAGTGCGGGATAACCTCCCGCGCTGTCCAAGTATATCCAAAGAAACCCTTTTTTCGCGCTCGAGTTTTCTTAATCCATATCCCTAATTTTTTTATTTGCTTGACCTAACAAAAATAAAATTTCATTATTTTCCATGAGTTGGTAATTACGATCCGTTGATCCACGTTCCATCATCATTTTCGACGAAATTCGGTGAAAAATCCGTTGTCTTTCCCGAATCCTGTCTCTGTCGGGGTCCTTCTGAAGGCATACTTTGGATCACTCCGATGTATAATTGGGCGATCCGTCGCACTTTTTTGTACAAAGTTCTATCTAAAATCCGGCGTTTTCTCTGGGCTGAGGTTGAGTTTCCTTTCCTCCGAGCGGTCGAGGCATGTACCGAAGGCTCTAACCGGGACTTCCAAGTCCGGTTTATTGTTCAAGTGTCGGATCCAAGGATTGAGGATGCGTGAAATTCTGACTCGTTTTCTCTAAATCTTGGAAAAAGTTTTTTACTTTTAAAGGAAAATTGTTTTTACGGGGGATGATTTTGAAACTTGACTGATTGAGGTCTTTCTCGATCGCCGACAACCGGCTGTCTGCATGATTCTATATGATTCTATGAGTCTCGAGTTTACCGCCTCGCAACTCGGACGACCTCGCGGCCAAAATAAAATGAGGGAACAATGCCGATTTCAAGGATGCGCATTGCCTCTTCCTTTCTCGTCACTCCCTATCTCCCTCACCACAGAACATACCACAAATACCTTCTTTTCCATCTGAAATCGTTGATTCTTTAATCTACGTTCCCATCGAATTTTTCTTATTTAAAATTTTGACTCTATCTGAAATCCATGTTTCGACTTGAAGTCCATGTTCTCACCTAGGATTCTTATTCTTCGTCTTCCATCTGTAGTCATTTCCTCAATCTGAAATCATCGACTCTTTAATCTTTATACGAACGAAATTGCCTTTCCTCATTGATTCTGAATTTTCCAATTTTTCGGTTTTTAAATATCGTTGATATTTTACTTGATTAATTTCCCCAAAAATCCAGTCTTGACATTATCCTGAAAGTCTGAATGTTTCGACACTTCTCGGTAATTGTCCCGAATTATGTCACTCTAATTTTAAATTTCGAAACTAAATTTCGAATTAAATTTTAATTTTCAAACTCGGATTTGATTTTTAATTTCGAATTTAAAGTTTGAATTTGAATCAGTCTCGTTCATCCGGTCAAATCCAATCTCGCGCAGTCAGTCATGATCAACGCTCGATGAGGTCGTCGGACTCAACCCCAACCCTCCACGGTATTTAGGACGCGTCTCATCTAACTACAGTCAGCTTTTAAAAAGACCATTCCCGTGGTTAGACTTTTCTCTAAAAATCCTCGCCATCGGCAGCGAGTCAAACTCATCATTCTTTCATGCATCTTTTTCTTTCATTCTTTATCCATAAAAAAAGACCGCGATTCCGGTGGATTGGACGGTGGAGGAGATTCATGGATTTCATGGATTCGAATCTTTTGCAAGTGCTCTATTCTTTTTCATATTTTTCACGGCGATCCCGATTGCCAGGGGCTACGTTTTCCCTCTATGAGCAGAAATGTAGAAATAGAAATAGAAATAGTAGAAATAGACGCGTTCGCGCGTGTCTACTCGCCTCAATGATTCTGTGTCGACCGCAGGCTGATCGTTGCGGTCGGACTTTTTCTGTTCTGTTTCTCGTGCCTCAGCTGTATCCTTGATCTGCATCCCTCAATGAGGCCGACAATCCTCGAGAGAAAGAAGAAAGTTGCCTCCGGCGTCGTCATTCTCTTGATCACCAGTTTAAATATTTTCTTGCAAGCTCCAAGTGGTACAGTATTCCTACATTCATTCCATTTAAATCTATTTTTTCTTCTAAAAATTTTAAAATCCATTTCTTATTAATTTTAGGTTTTTTAAATTTGTTTCTTTGTCGATTCTGATCCATGCCGATTCCGGACGACAGTTGTCTCTGCTGGGGATCAAAGCACTACCCCCATCTTGGAAACCTGTTTTACGGACCATCCTTCAAGTTGTTTTTAGTCCACAAGGTGAACGTAGCGACGCCAACCGGACACTGGATACTAGCCTCGCTCCTCGGACGAGCCATCTGCTCATCTTGAATCTTGGGATTTCGGAATTTCCAACGGGATTTGATTCTTCGAAAGACCCTCCAAACTCCCAACCAGATTTAATTTTTCGACAAGATTTCAGAACTTTCGACGGAAGTTGATCCTTCAAGAGTCTTGAAATTTTCAGCAAGGTTTCGATTTCTTAAATGAATCTCAGAATTCCTGATGAATTCTTACTTTTCTGGGGAAATCAGTTTTCCACGAGATTTTGTTTTTCTGTAAAAATTACTTCCATCGAGGACAGTTCCATGGACCTGTTTTTCTGGTTTAACGGACCTTTTGTACGTGACCGTCTTGCTTGATTAGAAAAAAGACCGGCTTTAGGCAAATGCAACAAATCTTAGTCTCGTTTTGTTCCACTTGGACGATCGTCTTTTCCTGAAGGATTCTTGAAGATATTTCATAAAACAAGAAAATTTTATTTATGATTCTGGGGATTTCGAAGGAGAATTTTTTGCCTTATTTCTTTGGCTCTTGCTTTCCAGTCACTTGTCAGATCAGGGGATCCTCGGACTCGGATTTTCCTCTGACTTTCCTCAGAGTTGCCGGGGCTGGTTCGGCTGAAACGAGTCTATCCGCCACAGGAGATCCTTCTTGCGCGGCTGCTTCGTGAGTAATGGTCGGTCATTTTCGTAGTTGAAAAACTATTGAAGAAAAAAACTGAGGAAATTCAAGTTTTATCCACGGACGGTCATTTTCTTTTTTTGGCCATTTTAAAATCTTTTTTCTGCATCTTTTGAGTAGATTTTGTGCAATCTTTAGGTCGCTTGCGTGGGATAAATTGGATCTTATTTATCGTCCGCCCAGTCATCAAGAAACTTGTTCCCAGAATTCGCAATCGTGCTCCAGAGTGTCTCTCGTTCGACAGGAATCCCATTTGAATTACTTGAGATATTTCTCAGACGTTTCTTTCGGCCTATTGCATAATCTTCCATGAAACGCCTCTTCGACAGACTTTGCTGAATTAAACAGCTTCTTATGCCCTGAGGCCATCTTTCGCGGAGCTGCTCCACCTTCAAGATCAATACCGAAGTGATCTTCATCACGGCCAGTCCTGCTTTCTGCTTATCCTTGGACCGTGTAATCGTGTTTTTCTTGTAGGGGAACCTGGATTTTATAACCATCGTTGAAATGACGAAATTTTTTACAACCCTTTATCCTTTCGAGTTTTTTCTCTCGGCCAATTCATGCCCTCCGGGGCCATTGGAATCATCCGCGTTATCTTTCCGATCTTGCAAGTCCAGAAAAAACAGGTTGTTGCGCAGTCGTGCTTCTCGAAATTCAGACGTCGAATATGGACGTCCTTGTTGCGTAATGTGATTTAGAATCTTGTTTTTATTTTAAATAAATTCTAGGACTAACGTTAGAATTTTTAGATTTGACAGACGGTACTCGTCAAGTCTCCAAAAAGTTTTTCTCGACCGATGGCTGCTATATCGGCCAACTCTTTCACATTCCCTGGAATGAACAACAACAGACTTCCTATTGAACTTCTGGAACTTCTGAAGGATCAGCCATCGACGATAAATCCTTTGTTGTTCAACAATGAATTCACGAGATTACTGCTTCAACAAAAGATGTATGCCCAATTGGCTTCTCAGGGGAACAGGATGGAGACTGGTTCCCCTGTGGCCACTATGGTTTCCAACGAGTCCACTCCTATCCTGAAGAGAACTTTTTCGAAATCTCCCGAAGAAAATCAGAACTCCTCTCCAGATGCAGAACTCGAAGAGAAACCACGGAAAAGATCCAGAATCGGAGGTCAATCGGTGAAAACAGCGGAGGTTTGGAGATTCTTCAAACAAATTCCTAACGAACAAGCAGCAACTTGTTCTATATGCTCGAAAACTATCAAAGCAACGAACTCTAGTACCACGGGGATGATCAGGCATCTCAGAAGTTGCCACACTGCAGAACATGAGGTCCTTCAGAATGCCCGCAGGCAAAACTTTTTGAGAAAAGGCCTTAAAAGTGGTTCGTTTCTACTTTGTCTATCTCTTTATTTTAAAAATGTTTTAGGAGTTCTTGATGGAGAGCAACTGAATGAATTTGCACTTTTGCAACAGATGGAACAAGCCAACAAAGATCACGGACAAGATAGCGATACTGTATCGGATACTGTGGAATCCATCGCAGCCTCTACTTCTTCCATTTCTTCTGACAACGAAATCAAGTCCTCCCACACGATCGAGAAACTCATCGGATCCGTCACGCAAGACTTGTCCTCGAAGAACATCCTAGAAAAATGTCTGTCCAGAGACGATGACCAGAGCGAAAACACACCGATCCAGAAGCCTGCCAAGAGAGGACGTCCTCCAAAAATAACTTGTGACGAAAATTCAGAAAAAGTCCTCCTTCAAAATAAGATCAACAATGAGCTCATCACACTTTTTTCTCTTGGAGTCCTCCCTGTTGAGGTGATGGACAACCTGTTTTTCCGTAACTTCCTCCGTAACGTTGCTCCTGATTTCGTCTTCGGAAGTGCGGCCGAATTTAGATCGAAAATCGTCCCATCTCTCGCTAACTCCGGATGTAACACCCAAGCTTTTTTGAAAAACAAGTAAGTTTAAACTAATTAAATTAAAACTGGGTGTATGTTTCACTTATTCAAAGTCCACAAACCTGATAGAAAATGTTTCGATGAGGAATCTGAACTGAGGAGAGTTAGGCCAGTTATTCCTTTTTGGGATTTTCATCAATGCGTTCTTTTCCACCTAAAATGGATTGTTCCGAAATTTTATGTAAAAACAGTTATTAGATATAATTTCCTCAAAGCATTCATACATTTTTATTGAAATATCGAGAGCATAAGGATTCCGATGATATCTCATATGGATATCTTATGACAACATATACACATACAAGTTCGGTTTACATGATATTATGTTAAAATTATCTTTTTCAGTCACTTCCTGAAAACCCCCACCTCCCGTAAAGGCACAAGGATTTCATATGATGGAAAAGGTCCATCACCAGCTCCAACGAACGAAAGCGGGTTCCACGATGAAGACGACCACGCCAGCAATGACCAATGCTCCGTTAACGACTCTATCTTCAGCGACATTTTGAACCTTTGTACTTCCACTAACAACACACCCGAGCAAAGATCAGAGGCAAAGTCCCCCTCCCCTGCTTTGGAAACTGCTTCCGTCGAATCTGATTCTGGAGACAAAATGGAAGATCGTTTCGAAAGACTCTTCCAAGACTTGCTGGACCACATTGGACAAGACATCTTCCCCAAGGATAATCTCCATCTTCTTCTTGGTCGTCTCTACGAAGCATATGAAGGGGTCAAGAAGTCTTCTCTTCTCTGCAAGGAAGTTGGGAAGGAATTCAACGTCTTCGACGACATAGATCTCGATGAAATTGTCGCCAGAAAAATCGCGAACGACAGTGGAATCGAGGTCGACGCCAGCCCGTCCCCCTCCGGTCCCAGACTACTCAAGTGTATTTCTTTCGGAGGTTTCTTATTTTGTCTTATTTCCATTTTAATCAACCTTTTTCAGTAAATTCGATTCCGAAAATTAACGAACTGATGAAAAACAACGTCCTTTCTTTCAAGAAGGAATTCGACACAGAAGATCAAGAACTTTTGGCTGCTCTTTATCACCACATCACGAATCCGGACTGCTAAACGAGATATAGCTTTACTTTTTTAATACTGGCCGCAACATGGAATCAATGATACTCAACATGGAGTGAACACCACTAGAAAGTCGCCAAATCCACTGCCAAATCGGTCCCCAACAGAACAAGCGTGTCCATCACGGCTGCAAGACATTCGCTCCCCAAGAATGCTTCTTCTCCAAGGATATTCACCCCCAAGTGTATTTCTATTATAAAACCAAAAAAATTTCAAAAACTTAAACTTTTAAAGAGTTCGTAGAGACATTCAAATGACCGAAATAACTGGTCAAAAAAGCACTAAAAAGCTCAAAAAACCAGCTCGAGTCCTTAAGAGGAAAATATCCTTGGGGAGAACATTCCAAGGGAGGAAATATTTCAAGGAGGAAATGTACCTAAGGGAGCAAATATCACAGCCGTATATCACTTACTCGTCTTGCCCTAGCTCTTTCAAATAGCTTTTGATTTCCACCTCATCTTTATCCTTATCCTTGACCATATTTGTTGTTTCCAAGTTGTATCTTTCTGTAAAATAGGCTTTACTCTCTTGAAGTTAGTGTTCAGTGTATACGTTCAAGGAAGATGTCGCATGATTTTGCATTTTGTGTAATTTTTGGACAGAATAAAGTTGATTAGCATGAGGAATTTTAATTGCAACGACAGGACCAGAGGTTACGAGTCACCTCGAAGGTATTCTCATTGGTTCACTAGATCATTGTACTTGATCGATACAACTCATTAGTGTACTTGGTCAATGTGCTCGACTAATACATTGTATTAGTATATTTTGTTAATGTACTTGATCAATATGCTCTATTAGTATACTCTATTAGTGCACTTTATTGATACACTCGATCGGCGTATTTGATTCATATGCCTGATTAGGATACAAATTGGTCGCGATCTATCCGTCTACATGATCTGGCTGGAATTGTTTGGGTGGTTTTCTTGTGGCTGATTTGCCCGCCTCCGGGGATTGTCAAAAGGTCAACCCCCGATCGATTTCCTCTTTTTGATTATCTTTGAAGAATAAACTGTCTTCTGCAAAAAATGAAACCTACCTTCATGAATAAAAAATAGAATTTGATGGAGTCTATAAGGATCAAAAATTTAATGGTTTTTACAAATGTTTACGGTTTTCCTTTTGAAAATGATGTCTTGGGATGCGATTTTTATCTTTATTTTTATGAATTTACGACAAATTTGCCGTCATAGGTAATACTTTCCCTGGGTTTGATTGATCGCTCGGGGAGAAATTACATTCTGTCTAAAGACGATTGATACGGAAGCCATCGTTTGTCCGCCGCTCTTCATACAATATTGTTTTAGCACCAATTTTGAGTGAATCACGGACGTGCGTGAATTTTCTTGCTCATTCTGATCATTCCCGCTCCAAAATTATTGGTCAATGGACTTTCGGAGCCAGAAGCTCAAGTTGTGTCAGTTGATCGTCCAGAAGGATGCTTCTTTCCAGGCACTTCTCGAACTTGGTCGGAGCACTTCTGTTCAGTTCAGAGATGTGGGTGTTTTTGTCGCGAAAAATAACCTTCATTTTGTTGAAAGAAATAATTATCATTTTGTTTAAAAAAATAAATAATTTTTGCTCTACTAGAAAATCAATATTTTTTATTCTATAGAAAGATAACTTTTATTTTGTTGAAAAAAATCTATCTCATTAAAAATAAATAACTTTTTTCTATTAGGAAATCAATAGTTTTCATTTTGTAAAAAGTGATTTTGATTTCAATAGGTGATTTTAACTTTACTTCAAAAGAGCTTTTATTTTCTTAAAGAAACATTGTCATCATTTTATTAGAAAACAATGTTAATTCTATAAACAAATTTAATCTTTAAAATATTATTCTAATTTTATTAGAAAAAATAATTTTAATTTTATCTTGAGAAAGTAACTTTGATTATTACAGTTAAATGCTGGCCTGGGGCTTCTCCAGAGGATTCACATCCACGAAATCAGAAGATGTACCGGAATCGAAAATGCCTTGGGTAATTTTTCTATAAAGTAACCACTGATCGGAAATTACAGGATATTTGGAGAAATCAGTCATCGACGCGGGGGTCATCGGACACATCCCGAAAATGGAAACTGAGAATGTGGAGATTCTTCCACAGAGACAACTTTATGATCTTGAAGTAATTTTATTCTATTTTTATTTCACCTTTCTTATTTGAGTTTTTAATTCTACTTCTTGTTTTATTATTTGTTTTTATTGGTTTTTTAAATTTATCTAATTTTTATTCTTTTTTTAAATTTTAATACTGATTTTCCTCAAATTTATTTTTTTCAAATTTCCAATGTTAATTTTCAACAATTTTGTTATTTATTTCTACTAAATTCGAATATTTGTTTTTCTAAAATTTAATATTTAATTTTTAACCCGAGCATTTTCAGACCAGAGTTTTCGAGGTAGAAAAAGATGTGAGACAATTTTTATCCCATGAATCCCAACTCCAAAGGAACTACAACGAATTCAGAGAATTCATACATGTTCTGCAGAAAGTGGAATCTTTTTTCGAAGTTCATATTGAAAATGAAGCTAAAACCGAATTAGAAATTAACCCTGACGAAAGGAACGAGTTGGGAACCCCGTTGACCCCGTTAGTGGACAACCAGTCGAATCCGTGGTTCATCGCTGGAACTATCGAAACACAAAAAAAAATACCCTTCGAGAGGGTGCTTTGGAGAGCCTGTAGAAGGACTGCTTTTGTTAGGACAGCGGATATTGATGAGGTGTTCGAAAATCCAGAAACTGTAAAAAGAGTTTATTTGGATATTAATTTTCTTAACTTTTAGGGGAAAAAAATGGAGAAATCTGTTTTCATAATTTTCTTCAAAGGAGATAAACTCCAAGATATTGTTAATAGAGTTTGTGAAGGATTCCAAGCGAAGCAGTTCAAATGCCCCAAATCCTCCCGAGACCGCCAGCTGACCATCGCAGACATCACTGTCCGACAGCATGATCTCAAATTAGTTTTAGAATCGACACAAGAACAAAAATTACAAGTAACTTTTCTCTTTATTATTTTATCTAAATTGGAAAATTAGTTGATGAGGAACGCGGCTTATGAATTGCCCGAATGGCAAAGGCAAATCGTTCTCCAAAAAACCGTATACCATACTTTGAATAAGTTCACTCACGACTTGAGCGGAAATTTCCATATCGCGGAATGCTGGGTTCCAGAAGATCAGATCGCGAATGTCACAGAAGCCCTTCAGAGAGGATGTGTAAGTTGAAGAACACAAATTAACATACAATATAGTGTAATAATACATTAAAATGATTCTGATGCTCAGACGTATTGTTTTTCGTATATCAATATGTGGATATATTATTCTTCATATATTAACACATCGATATATAGATACAAGATATCAACAATTATTTTCAATAATATCTACTTTATTATTTCATTTGAATTCCATCTACAAAAACTGAGATATTTTCAGACGGCATCGGGATCTACAGTAAGACCTTTGGTGAATGTCCTCCCGACAGACGAAGTGCCTCCGACGTACAACAAGACAAACAAGTTCACGAAGGTCTTCCAGTCGATCGTCGACTCATATGGGATTGCCTGTTACAGAGAGATAAATCCGGCTCCATATACTATTATTACTTTTCCTTTTCTGTTTGCAATGATGTTCGGAGATTTTGGTCATGGATTAATCCTTGTTTTGGCTGCTTTATTTTTTATTTCTAAAGAGGAAGCTATCATCAACAAGAAAATCAGGGATGAAATTTTCAACGCTTTTTTTGGTGGTCGTTATATAATCTTTCTTATGGGGATATTTTCACTCTATAGTGGAGTTATTTACAACGACGTTTTTTCGAAATCCGTCAATATCTTTGGATCTGGATGGAAGAATCCTTATTCATTTGAAAACCTGACGAAAATGGACCATCACATATTAGCACTCCAGCTTGATCCTGGAAAGGCATTTAACAACACAGCAGGGCCTTATGAATTTGGATTGGATCCTATTTGGAACATGGCAAGCAACAGATTAAACTTCATCAACTCTATGAAGATGAAAGCCTCGATCATTGTCGGGATCTCCCAGATGACTCTTGGGATTGTCCTCAGCTTCTTGAACTTCAAGAGAAAACGATCTTATGCGGATATTTTCATGACTTTTATTCCTCAAATGATTTTTTTGTTTGCAATTTTTGTTTATCTGTGCATTCAAATTTTCGTCAAGTGGATTTACTTCTGGGTCGTGCCAGATACCATTTTTGGGAAGTTTTATCCAGGTAAGGACACTATCAATGGCGACATTTACAGTCACATTGATGATCATGTTAATGATTAAATTAACAATAACATCGACAATATGAATACTAATAACATTAATAATATTAGTAGGGAATTACAAACTTACAAACTACGAGATTATAAAATTTTGAACTCAATTCCAGGTCCTTGTTGTGCTCCTTCTTTGTTGATCGGCTTGATTAATATGTTCATGTTCAAGCCGAGACCTTCTGAATTTGTGACTTATGATGAATCCACAAATACTACGGAAACTCACCGTCATTGTCATTTGGCCCAATGGTATCCACATCAGACCATCGTAGAATCGACTTTAGTCATTGTAGCAGTTGCTTGTATTCCTATCATGCTTTTTGGAAAACCTATTTGGCAGAGTCTCTGTGGACCTCGGAAACCGAGATTGCGGGAACCGAGGAAAACCCATCGAGTAAGAGATACACATCATTGTTTAAGATTTTATTTCTTCTAATTCTAACATCTTAAAATTTCTTTATTTTTTAATATCAACTTTTTTCAGAGTGTTCGTGTCCAATTGGAGTCTGAGGAAATCGAATTAATTCCTGCAAACGAAGGTAAAAATGGACAACTTGCAAAGTCATCGAAACTTCCTTCAAATGAAGATCATGAGGTACTTTTCATAAAATCTCAACAAATTTGTTCATTAAAATTGAAAGTTAAAAATGAGGATTTCAGGGAAGTGACGTTATGGTGCATCAGGCTATTCATACTATAGAGTTCGTACTAGGATGCATCTCCCACACGGCTTCCTATCTCCGTCTCTGGGCTTTGTCCCTCGCACATTCACGTAAGATTTTACTTTTAAATAAAAGTTAATTCCAATTTCTTCCAGAATTATCAGAAGTCATGTGGCATATGGTCCTCGGTCCGGCCTTCCACGTGGACGGAATTCTGGGAACGATAGTCTTATTCGTCCTTTTCTTTATATTTTTCATCATGACCGTAGCCATCTTGGTCCTCATGGAAGGACTGTCGGCATTTCTCCACGCCATCAGATTGCATTGGTAATGATAATTCAAATTTTTTAAACCAACTAATATTTGTAAGATAGTTCTAAAATGATTAATATTGAAAAATAGTTAAGACTCAGAAATAATATTTCAAAGTTATTAGGATCCTGGAAATGATATTTATACTTTGCAGGGTGGAATTCCAAAGCAAGTTCTACGAGGGAACAGGACAGAAATTCGTTCCTTTTGATCTCGAACTTGCATTAAAGAAGTTCGTGAAGGAATCAGACGTATATTGAAAGAAGCATGTTGAAAGAGAAATACATCGAAGGAAAAACAGCTCCCGAAGAAATGGATTCCATAGTTGCTTTGTTGAGATTACTTTTATAGATTTTTTTTGAAATAAATGGACCTTTTTTGAAAAGAATTTATTCTTGCAGGTAGATTTCTCGAAATTTACAAAAAAGATATTGATCAAAGGTATTCTTAAAAATAAAATTGATCAAGAATATTTTTAAAAAGTTGATCAATAGTAGGAGACGTAGCAAGCAGCTCCTTGGGTAGGATAATATCCTCTGACGTAAGCCAAGATCTCACATTTGAATTGCCAATCGCTGATTTTGAAGAGGTTAACAGCCATACAGTCGTGTTGAACACAAGCCAATTTGCATTCGTCGATGTCCCGAACGTTTTCGATCTCGTAGACCTTGCCTCCACGACATTCCGTGTACTGCATGAGATGGAAGGGTTTGTCGTTGACGTACTGCATCTCAGGAAGAGCTGAATAATGAAAATAATTCTTCAGAATGAGCCTTCACATAATTTTATATTTTATATAGTTTCATATAAGTCTACATAATTTATACGGTTTTTACATAACTTATATAATTTTACATAGCTTTTACATAAAACTCACAGACACAGCAGCTGACGAGGCCGAGGAGGAGAAGGAAAGTAGAGAAGCTGCACATGATTGAATTGGAATATGGCATTTAGGAGTTTCTTCGTGCTTATATATGGATTCCTGGAAGTGATCGCCTGAGGAACGCGGATGGAACGTAAATAACGGGAAGCAAACAAGGGTACGTGAAAAATGAAAAGCACAATCAAAAAACGAAAGCCGGAGAAAAGGTTCTTTTGTTGCTCCATGTTTCCTGAGGCAATAACGATCAGAGATTTTGCATCAACAAACCGAGAAAGGACCGGGATTGCCTCGATTCTTGATCCCTAAGTCGACAAAGAGGATTGTATCAAACTGGATGTCGAGGATTTCGTTGAACACCATGTTCAAGAAAAAGACTAGTCTGAGTGTTGAAAACGAACTTGATGTGTTCGATACCATACCCAAAACATGGACCAACTCGGGATCATGGTTGGTTGATGGATGAATGATTTTTTCTGCTTCAAAATAATTATTTCGTCATCAAAAAAATCTTAAATTCCGAATTCCATAATTTGTGTTTTATTTCTACTGCTTTTGTTCATTCATGGTCGAAATAGGAGTATTATCACAAAACAAGAGGAATAAATTAGTCATTCTCGGACTTGGCTGTTGATGTGATCTTTGAGGAATCAGACTCGTGATCTAATGAGATTGATTTTCTCATTTATGTGAAGATCTAGTCAGTATAATATTCATTATTCCTCACAGGATCCATATCTTCTTCTTCTCCATTGTGGTTTTTAGAGTAGAAACAGAAAAAAACTGAAGACTCCTCGAGTTCCCGTATATTCTCAGTGCTGACACCATTTCCCTCCATGATTCTGATACTATTCTCAAGTATATCGACATATGGAACCAGAATAAATATACATTTATAGTTATCTGGAATAAGAAAACATAAAAATAAAAAGAAATTAATGAAATTAAATAAGAAAAAATAGGAAAAAACATTGACACAAAAAAATCAAGAATTTATATTTTGAAAATTCCCAGATTCCAAGGTTTTTTGAATAAATTGAAAATATTTTCGTCGTATAAATCTTTGTAATAATCTTTATTTATTTGAACAAACTGACTCTGGCTCGATTCTTGAGAAAAAATAAATTGTCCTACTTGTCCTTTCTGTGAAAACATTAATAGTCGATCGGAACTCATTGCCAAAACTAACTTTGCACATGGATGTTTAACTGGCAGACTTTTTTTCGTCTGTAGTTTTTGTGTTTTGGTTTTGAAATTTTCCTTTCCTAAATTCTTGATTAACAGACTTTCCATCAGATTTGTAAGATTCGAGTAAGTAGATCGAGTATGTATTTTTTAATTTTTCATTTCGATAGATTTGGAGCAATTTCATATATCGTTTTGTTTCGTTTTAGATTTCCTGATGTTGTTATGTCAAAATCCGGCTCTGAGGAGACGTCTGTGACACAGAAAACAAATCTAAATTCAAATTCGGATTCACCTCCACGGAAAATCCTCAAAACAGATGCCTACCAACGTCAAGAGATCGTCAGCCACACGCATGAATTCACAGAGGAAATCCAAGTCCTGGACTATCATACTTTGGATATAACAGATAAATCAAAGATTCCTCGAATATTGGATTTACTGAAGGATTACAAAGTTGATCAATTCATCAATCGGGTCAACGGTCCGGCCAACAGGATACTGATTGCTCCTTCATTCGTCGATATATCCGATTTCAAGAAAGAGATTTATTCTTTACTTGGAGATGAAGTTGAATTCTTTGTCCAGCCAGTACCTAGTACTCGTCCAGTTCTCAGATGCCAATACGAGAAGACGAAAGCTCTGTGGCCAGTCAAATTCGTGGCTCGGAAAGAATATGAAGATGTTTTCCAAAAAAGGATACTAGATGAAAACGAAGCCGAGGATTATTCCAAATTATTTGAACATGTTGATGGAAGGTCCTATTGCATTATATACAACGATGAAAGGAAGGAGATCGTCGCCGAAGTCGAAGATGACCCGGAAGTTCTCTGTGGACACGGTTCCTTGATCGTCTCCGACAGAATTGCTGAATATTGTCAGAAATCAGAAGAAAGATATCATGCACAAGGTTGGTTTTGTTTAGTCATTTAATAAAAGCTAATTTTCATTTTCAAATTTCAGGATGTACCGCGATCATGTCCATGGAGCCTTGTGTGATGTGTGCCATGGCTCTGAATCACCTCAGAATTCGAAGGGTTTTCTTCCTGAAGCCGAACAGACGGAGAGGAGCCTTCACGAGGAAAATCAACTTAACTGAGGGATGGGATAGTCATCATTATTACGGTGTCTTTCAAGTTGTTCATTATTGAGAATCTTTATAAAAAATTGAATCGAATTTTTGAGGAAAAAACACTGCGTTTTTGTCGATGGATATTGTTCTGGTTTAAAGGTTATTTTGAAAATTCATCTTTAGATGATCATTGTTAAAGACTGCTGTGAATATGATACGAAAGATAATCCTTTTTTTACGGAATTCGAGGAGCTCCCGAAAGTCCCAGAAATCCACCTTGGGATTTTGATGGACAAATCCCCTGCAGCGGCTTTCGTTGTTGATGTATGTTATCGACGGAAATACACATTCGTTTTTCTTCCCCAAAAGCCCCTGAAACACTGCTTTGAGATGATCGAGAAATTTGAAATCACCCATGTGGTTTCTGAAGGAGTCGGGGACGGTTTGGGAAACCCTCTGAGGCAGTTCCTATGGGAAGGAAGGATGCATTATTTTTACTTTTTAAATAGAAAATCCCAAGGAAAAAAGTTTGAACTCTACGGAGATGATTGGATTGCTTACGGTGTCCGGACTTCTGGAACTACTGGGGAACCGAAAACAATTTTTGTTCCCTTTAGTTCGATTTTTTATAACATTAAATATTTTTCCAAAGAATTTAAAAACGAAATTCAACCAACAATTTTATGGAATTCCGGAGTTTCTTTCGACACTTCTTGTTTGGAACTTCTCCTTGCTTTTTCCACAGATGGACGTCTCGTGATTCCTCCGGAGAATTTCGATGATCCTTTCGGGAAGTTTGATTCTGATAAAATACCAAAAGTTGACTTTTTTCAAACAACTCCAACGAAGCTTTTGACATCGAACGAAAGCAAGTTGTTTTTCATCTTCGAATCTCAGAAAGTCAGACGTCTCTATGTTGGTGGAGAACATTTTCCTTTAAAATTTATTTCTAAAAGGAAAAAGAAAAAATACCCGGAAATTTGGAATATTTATGGATTGACGGAAGTGAGTTGCTGGTCTACGATCAAGGGACCTCTCGAAGAAGATGATTTCGAAAATCAGCAGGTTTCAATTGGATCTGATCTGTACGGTCATCGGACGGAAGTCGAAGATGGAAAAGTGGTCGTCAATGGTCCTCCGACGATAATCAACGGACTTTTGAGATTTTGTTCTTACAGTCCCGGGGACTCGGGATTTGTGGGACCCGAAGATGGGGAGATCTATGTTGTCGAGAGAGGGATTCTGAAGCCGAATGGGATCCGGTTTTCTAGTGAAGCAGAGAAAGCTCTCCGGGATTCTGGTTCTTTTCCTGGGATTTTCGAGATTCGTTCCTTGGTGGTCTCTGGATGTCCGATTTTGGTTCTGATCGCAGAGGAAAGTTCCAAAAAAGCCGCAATAACTCTAGAAGCAGAAAATCTGTTGATCGAGAGACTTCCTAGAGAGAAAATCCCAACTTCCATCAACGTCATAAACAGGAACGAAATCCACATTGATCCCAGTGGTTTGTTGATTTTCTCAAAATTACTGTAAGTATAAAATTTCAGGTAAAATCAACATTCCAAAGTCTATAGGAAATGAACACAAAATTACTGTAGTCAAGCAATTCGTCAATAGAGTAGTCAATGAATTTGGAAGAAAGGAAGTGGATATACATAAAATTGAAGAAGAAATGATTTCTTTTTTGGGTTTCGATTCTCTCCGACTTCTGGAACTCTCGAACTTGATTTTTTGTCTCGGTCTCTCATCTTCCAAGGATCCCATCGAAGTCTACAATCATCTCAAAAAATCCAATTATCAACTCGCTGAATTATATCATTACTTGAAAAGTGCAATTTTTGATAAAGGATCAGAACGGGTAACAGAGGATATGAAGGATACGGAAGTCATCAACGTCACCAGCGACGATCTCAAGGAATGGCAAAATTGGACGAAGCTTACTGATATTTGTTCAACAAAGTCTTGTATCGAAGCCACTCCGTTGTTACATAATTCCAGGTCAGTGTTTCATTTTTCTAAATATCTTTATTTTTAAATAATTAATTTTTATGGGATTTTAAGAACTTTGAATTCCACTGAATTTGATTAATTTGAAAAATAAATTTCAGACTTTATTTCGGAGACATGACCGGAAAGTTTTATGTTTGTGGGATCGGGACCTGTGAAGACAAGAAAGTTTTCGATTTCGACATTTCGAGTCGTTTCCCAGAATCCCCCATTCTCGTGGAAAACAATGTCGTCGCTATGACCAACGATGGAGTCCTGATTACTGTGAATACGGAAGATCTCGAGATGAGTATTACTGTGCTTTCTAAAGCTGAATCTGTGACTCCGTTGGTTTCTTATGGGAAATACATTTTTTACGGGAAAAAAACTATTTTGTACAAATTAAATATTTTTGATTTGGAAGACAGAAATTTCTTGGACATCGAGACAACTTTTTCCAGTCGGCCGTTGTTGAAGAAGGGAAAATTATTCGTTGGAGGTCATTCCGGATTTCATATCATTAATCCAGTGAGTTTTCGTTTTTAAATAAATGTATTTTTTGTCTTTATACATATTGTGTATAATTGTTTATTTCATCTTATATTTTTATATTTTTAGGAAAGAATGGAAACCATCCACAAAATCTCCAACGACGTCCCTATTCTGCGTCCGATCTTCGATCTTGGAGATGCTGTAGGAGTCGTGGATGTTCAGGGCGATTTCAGAGTTTTTGATCCTGACACTTTGGAACCCTTTAACTTAGGATTTGTCTCAGACGGATTGGATGATCCTTATTTCTATCAGACAACGAATCAGTTATTTTTTGGCTCAGACGGTATATTAAGTGTTAAAATTCTAATTCAAGATGAAAAAAAGAAAATTACTTTGAAAAATGATCGATCTTATGTTTTTCCTCCTCATATTGGGAAACTCAGGAAACCTATTCAACATGGAAACTATCTTCTGATTCTCGATTCATACGGTGAGAATTTCAAAACAAAAATTCTAATTATTTTTAAAATTGAAATTTCTAATTACAAATTTGATCGATAGATTTAAATTTTTTCAAATTTCAAAACCGATTGCGGAACATTTCCCTAAAAAAGTCCACTTTCCTTTTCACAACAATACAACTTTTAAATTTCGAAATTGATTACGAAATATTTTCATAAAACTTTATTCTTTATTATAGTAAGATTTTCGAAATTCTCAAATTTATCACAGGATATTTTCCTGAAAAAGTTTTTTTTATTATTATAGTATGACATAATAGTATAACTTTATTATGATGTGATGTTATAATTATGTAACTTTATAATTGTGTCATTTTTAGGAAACCTTCTTGTTCACGATCTCCACAGTAAGGAGTTTTATGAATTTCGATCTGGAGAACATGGAGACCACTCCTTCTCAGGATCCGTCATCCATCTCGATGGAAAAGAACCCAACGAACTTGTTCACCTGTTTTTCGGAAGCCGGAAAGACACCTTAAAATCATGGACTTTTAAGGCGATGTCATGATTTAAAAGTTGATTTTTTTGTTGTTTTTTTACAGATAATTGTTTTTTTATAAAAATATTTGTTTTAAATTCCTATATTTTATTTAGTCACGACTTATCCGTGAAGACGTGCGCAATTTTGACAAACTGGAAGACACTTAGTCCAAGTGATTTTTCGATTTTTTTAAGATATACATTGGAAATTGAAACTCGTTGTTGAATGGATCGACATCGACGTCGAGGACTCCCTGAGAGTCTTAGTTGAATTTCGGACACGTCGGTCACTCCAGGGAAAAGTCCTCTAAGATATGGAAGACGTTTGTTGAGGAAAAAAGATTTTTCGTTTTCGTCGAGGACAAAATGGACAGCGATCGAAACGCAAACACGGTTCCTCGGACAGCCTCCGGATTGCTCACGGTCAAAACCTATGCAATAGTCACGACTTTGATCGTTGACTTAGATCTTGAAGGGAACAAGAAGGCGGAGGCAAGGACTAAGAAGCACGGATGGGATACAACCGGTCGTTGCCTCAGGGGCAACCCTTAGGAAAGCTTGTTTTCTGTCGTTCGCGGATAAACTGACCAGACGCGTTCCGATCACGCCTCCCACTACCGCCAGCTTCTATTATTCTTGAACTCGAAAATCCTTTCACTTAAAAAATTATTTTTGAATTTTATTTTTTTAAATTTTTTCACTTAAAACTTTATTTCCAAGTTTGATATTTAAAGGATTTTCCATTTCGAAACTTGCCAATTCAGAAATCTCCCTATTTCGAAATTTTCTGTTCGTGAAATTTTGAAGATATTTATTATTTTTATTATTTTTAATTATTTACGTTGTTTTAGTTTCCTCATGGATCTGGAACGAGATGAAGGTCTATTGCTATTGAAGCGCTATAATGAATGTTTGGGACTCGAGGATAAACCTGGATGTAGGGATTTCAACAACGATGGAAACAACAACAAAAAACAAGAAGAAGTCAAGGATCCTGATCTGAAGAAGAATAATCTAGATACGCCATCTTCTGGGGGAAATCACAGCCAAACAGATGACGAAAGTATGGATGAATCGGATCTGGCTACTGTCCCTGTTGATGGGAATATTGATGAAAACCGAAAAATAAGTCAAAAAATGTCACCTAAGAGCTCATCGAATTTGAGTTGCTTGCAAAATTCCGAAGAAACAGCTATCGTCAGACCGATCCCGACGAATCCGTTTTCGCTTTCTAATCAACAAAGAAGAAGCCCCTACGTGAACAGTCCCCTAGGACCCTTACCCCCGGCTGATCACACCGGACTTTTGACTTTCCTGGATGAGGCCAAAAGGAGAGCTTTCAATCCTCCTCAGCCGGTGTCAGTGAAAAAAGATGATCTCTCTCTTAATCAAGATCATAAAAAGGAGTCAGAAAGATCCATCTATCCTAATGCCGAATTCCGTCGAACGTCTGCTCCGGCTTGTCTTTGGTCTGCCGTCTCGATGCTCAACAACGTCCCCAGCAACCAAAGCAACATCAACGACCTCTTTATGGTGAGTCTCTGATTTCTACGTGACTTAGCATAATGACCATACAGTAGTTACACAAAGCTTTTATAACATATGCAAAAAACACACAATAACCATACGATGATATATAATACCTATCTAACAACTATAATACTTTTGTAAAAACTACACAATAACAATTCAATAACTAAAACGACTGTATGGCAGATATATAATGAACATAGAACAAATGTACAATGACGGAAGAACAAGAGGAATTCTTTTGATCAAATTCTTCCGTATTTTCATTATTATTTCTTCTTTCTTTTTGATTTATCCGATTGATGACAACCTCTCACACTTCATTGACCTAATTTCCATGCAAATTTTCGTGATACGCATATTGCACATTGATGGTCATCGATATGAGATTTGATAAGTTTTATTTTGCAGAATCCATCGACTTCCGGTGTTCCTAATCTATCGACGGCTCAATTGGCCCTTTTCCAGAAGATTTTCAGTCGGCAGGATATGCATGGATCGTGTACGACGAAAAGTCCGTCCACCTCATCTAGTCCAGATTCTGGCCTCGGTCACGAAGCGAATGAACTTCAAAATGAATCTTCTTCGAATTCCAGTGTCCCAACTACATCCACTAATGGCAACAGTAATCATGAGTCTTCTGCTACTGTAGCGGCCTTGGCAGCGGCAGTGGCAGCAACTATGGCGAATGATTCCATTCCTCAACCCCCTGGAATCACTTCTTTCTCGAATTCGACTTCTCTACCCTGGTCTTGGATGAATTCGTCAGGAACGTCTAATTCTAGAACAGGTGAGAAAGAATTTTGTTCAAAAGTATTTTATTCAAAAAAATATTAACGATATTTTTCTTTGGACAAACCGGCTTGAACAGATATGTTTGACTTTGATCTTGTTCGTATCCGTTTTCGCAAGCGCATCCTAGGAATTTAGGAATTCATATCCGCTCCGAACTTGTCCGAGTCCGTAAAAAACTTTCTCATTTCCCGCGTGAAAGCACAAAGTCTAGTTTGGGAGCCGAGGAACACCTATGGATTACAGTTATCCTTATCCTTCCGGATCAGTTATCTGTATCCTTTTGAAATATTTATCTTTATCCTTTTCGGAACATTTATCTTTTTTAGAATAGTTATCTCAATCCTTTGAGAACATTTATCTTCATTTTTGGGATAGTTGCCTTTATCCCTCTGGATTACAGTTATCCTTCCATCATCGTTTTTGATGAGAATTTTCGACTTGGAAATATCACTGATTTTTTATTTTTTTATTCATCGAAATACCTTTTCTTTATTTGTTTAAAACGAGATCAGGGACTTGGACAACGTCAATGAAGACGAAAGTGGTCGCGAAAGTAGTTTTAATTATTTAAAATTTTTGCGTCGTTTTTGTATTGTTTGCCTTTTGCATCTCTTTTGGAACGGTGAAAGTCCGGCGTCGTGACTTTGCTTTTCACGTCTCCGCAATACCCTCTTGGTTTTTATCCGTCCTTCTTCCTCACGGCTGCACGAGTGACACTGATTCAAGGAGCACGCTTTGTCCACGAAGCCCTGAGGCTTTCTTTTCTGTAAGTGACCGTTTGAAAAACGCGCACCGATTTCGAGAAAGAAAAGTAAACAGAATTCCGCTATGGACATTGAGGGTCGGGATGAGTTATGCTCGTAGGAAGATGACAATAATGTCGTGGATTTTCACTTTCGAGGGACAGCAAAGGAATCAATTCAATTTGATAAAATAACAAGAAACTGTAGGGCTCGTCTAAAGTCCACAAACCCGA
>VOSG01000203.1:0-12031 GCA_009761265.1 Halicephalobus sp. NKZ332
TTTTTGAAATTGGTGGAGCCTGATCTTTCTTTTGTAAATCAAATAAAAGTCATATTATTTTCCGATAATTTCCACATTGAAATTTATGACAATAATAATATGTATTAATACACTAAAAACGGAAAAATTAATGAAGATAATATAACTTTGACTAAACTCTTAATATTCAACTGATTTCTTCCAAAATTAATCAAAATCTTTTGCTTTTCGTTATTTTTATATTGAAACATGTACAATAATTATGAATGTATATTAATATACTAAAAGGTGGTTTTCATTAAAATTTTAATTTGTCTAAAAAATAACTCATTAAATGAGTTTAATATGGAAAATTGATTTTTCCTTTTCAACATAATCCAAAATCAATCATCCGATGTAAAGCAAATAAAAAGAGAACAATAGGATCTAAAAATCCACGTAAAAATCAACATCAACAATTTTTTAATTTTGGGATTTTAATTTTTTTTCCAACGCTTCAAAAAATCCAATAAAATTTCAGATTTCTTCCAGCCGACAAATGTTCCAGATTTTAATTTCCCTTCCAAGAAGATCCCCAGCTGCTTTTTCTGTATTTCAATATGAATCAATTTCGGTTACGAAACAGCTCAAACCCGAGTCAGTCTTTCCTTTTTTCGTCTTTTGGGACTGGTCATTCACATTTTGAATCTTCAAAAAAAATCTCTAAAAAAATCTTTAAAAACATTTTCAAAAAAACACGCAAAAAGTGAAGAAAAAGGACATCTGGACGAAATGTGGAAAAGGTGTTTTTTTATTTCCCAAAAATTCAAATCATAAATACCAAAGGAATAGGTTATTTTATCCAGAAAATGGAAACTTTTCCATAGAATTTCGAAATTCTTCAGTTAAAACTGAAGATGAAGAATTCTTGAGTTTGTGATTTTGGGATCATAATATTATAAAAACGAAGAATTTTATTTAAAAATCTTGAAAATAATATCGACTTGAATTTCTGAAACTTTGTATTTGTTATGTTTTGTGATTTTGTTTACATACTGTGAAGAAATCCTCCAGAAATGGACTTTCTCAAAGGAACTTCAAGACAATATATTAATAGCTGTCCAAGATCCCTCTTTAAAGTACTCGGCTTTTTATCTTAACATAAATTTTCAGAGCTTTCCAGTTGGGACCAAAAAGTGCAGAATTTTAAAGAACTTTCCATATTACCTAAATGCTGTAAAGAAATCCCCTCAAAATTGGACTATGTTGGAATACATTGAAGACAGTAGATTAATAGCTTTCTAGGGTCCCTCTTTTTAAAGTACTCGACTTTTTGTCTCGACACTTGACTCACGTTCTTTTGCACGGTTTTTTGTATTTCTGGGGACTCAGTCTGGTCATTTGTCAATCTTCTTGTTTGCTCTCTCGACGCCGCTATTTTTGGATCAATTGTTGTTCCAAAGTCGGTCAGCCCCTGGATGTAGCTCGAGGCGAAAAGTGAAAACGAGAGATTATGCAATCGGGTTTGAAGCTGATTCAACATCTTTTTTGGAATTTTTATTGACAAAATTCCAAGATTTTCTTGCAGAAAAAAAACAGTATTTTCATTTTTGAACTTGTGCATAAAAAGTTGTGAAATTTCCTTGAAAAGAAGCAGTGTTCTTATTCTTGAATTTTATATTTAAAAAATTATGAAATATTTAAAAAAACTTCTTAAAAACAAAAAAATAGAGTATTTTTATTTTTGAATATTGCATTTAAAAAATCAATAATATGAAAAACAGATGTTTTAAAAGTACAGTATCCCTGATCTCGGAATTAAGAAAAATAGCAAAATGTTCACTTGTCCAAATTTGCAATCAGTCTTTTTTCCGAACAGTTTCCTAATTGATAAGATAAGCCTCCCAAAAAGAGCAGATCCCCGAGAAAATTCGGAACGAGGGTCAACGAAAGAAAAAGCCGTAAATAACTCGTTCTCCGTCTCGGGACCTCGGGGCGTTTCCGAACGGCATTGGAGGACATTTATTCGCGCGGCAAATGGTGACTGACGGGTGCGTGCAGATGGGCTATGCGGCACTAGCCCCCCACTGACATTATCCCCACTGGCATTTAATCCCCATCAACGCTATCTCCCCATCGAGATCATCCTCTTGGTAACGTTAGCTCCCCAGGGAAATTTCCCCCCTATTGGTATATAGTCCCATTAGCAATATTTAGTCCCTGGTTACGGTACTCTCTTAGCGATATTAGTCCCTCAGGGATATTCGTTTCAGGTTACAGTAGTCCTCCCCAGGGGCATTAGTTCCCTAATAGAATTGCAGGTTTTATCGTTTTTTATTTACAATCGACGTGGTTCACAAAGGTCTAATGTCCTCGGGAAGTCAGTTTTCGAGAAGCTTATATTCCATGGTACACAGATGCGCGAGAGCTTACTCTTATTTCTGTTTCTCGAGGTTTTGGTCTTTATTGTTTTCTCTTTGAGAGAGAATTCGTGCCATTTGCTTCCTTTCAATATAAAATTTTCTCTACTGCAGATCTTTGAGAGGAGAAGTGGGGAAACTGGCCAGACTTGCCAAAATTTTTCGGAGTTGCCGGACCAGCTGCGAGACGTGCGCGGCTTCCGTGGCCTTGTTCGCGCGTCTGCTGGTCATTTGCCTAGCTCGATATTCTTTTCCGTTACCAGAAAGACCATTTGCTTTCTCCGATATTCCGTTCTATTACCAGATAAACCATTTGCTGGTCCGATATTTCTTTCCCTTACAATATAGACCATTTGTTTTGTCCGATAATTCTGCTCTTCAAATAGTTTATTGCTTTATCCGATAGTTATTTTTGTTACAAAATATTCCCCTCGGGTTGGCATTTGTCTTCAATCAGATCTTTTTCTGGTGTGATATTTGACTCTTAACAAGGTAATCAACTTCAAGTGTCTCTCTTCCTGCCAGGTAGGTAGATCACCTCCCTTATGAAGTATTCCTGTCTCCACCGGATAATCCTCACTCATACCAAATCTCTCATCTTTTGCCAAGTAGATTGTTACTTACTCGATAATCTTTATTCATAATAATTATCCCTTTTTTGACTAAGCAGATCATTTACCTATCCGATTGTCCCCTTTCTTCTCAGATAGTCCTGTTCCGCTGCCAGATAGTCCGTTTCTTTGGATGTTTAAAGTGGCACAGCTGCCGGTTCTCGTTTTTTGACTCTTGTTGCGTTCAATGCTTCCAGAAATTTGTCTTCATCAAATGGACCGTACTTAATGTGGTCCTAATCCTGGGTTGAAAATTTTTTAAGCCAGAGTTTTTTTGACTAAGATCTGAAATCAAGGATTTTTAAAATATCTATTTTCATAATTGACAATGTTCACTTTTAGTCACAAAAATTGGAATTTGGCAGTGATTTTTCTTTAAAGAAGTCCCCATCGAATTTACAAAACAGAAAAATTTTCATCAATTTTTTGAATAAGAAATTTTTACCGATTTTTTTACATAAAAACTTCTAGATTTCTTTTAGTAAGAAATTTCTCATCGACCCTAGAGTGAAAAATTTTGTCGACCCCTCAGGGGATAAACTCGTTGACCGGACGTTGGGCCCGATCCCGTTTTCGATTCTCCAGTTTTTCTTGTTCTCGAAAGGGACAAAAAGTGGATGGTGAATTCATCGCAAAACCGGAGTCGACGGATGTCGATCTGACGCTTTTGCGTCTTTTCAAGCATTCGTTTTATTTTTCAGAGTCCCGATCCAGAGTCCCAAAATAACTCAGTCACTGTCGATTTTTGCATGATTCGCGAGTTTCGCGAGTGATCCGGGAGTCAAGCATCCCGAATATCCCGAATTGTCGGTCAACACAAGAGACGCGAATTTTGAGAGCCCGAACGGATATTTTTTCTTGTTCCAAAAACAGCTAGGTGCAAAATGAGTCCCGCAAGAACTCCTGTTTGTCCCTACCGTATTCTTTTTCTTGACGCAGTTTTCGAAAACCGGCTCTCCTTGCTTGTCGATGATCGACGAACTCTTCCTTGACCATCCTCTTCCAGCTCCTAGTCATGCTATTATAGAAATTAAAAATTATTGTTCTCGGAAAAATCGTCTCAAGACGAGTCTTTGAAATTTCGAAAGCTTGACTTTTAAAGTGAAATATAGAAGATCTAGGAATTAAATAGTTATAAAAATTAAGAACTATTTTTCTCGGAGAATTGTCTCAAGAGGAATCCTTAAGTTTTTTAAATTTTGTGTTTTGTAAAATTCGAAAATTAAATAATTAGATGAAATTTAAAATCATTATTTCTAGGAAACCGTTTCGAGATATATTTATGAAGATTTCAAAAAAGTCCGAAAATCTTGATTCAAGCTTTTTTAATTCACGACATTTGTTTACGAAATTGTCTCGAAACAAACTTCAAAAAAATTCAAAATAAAGATTTTTTATTTCCAGAAACTTAGAAATCTGAAAATTTGGATTTCTGGTCTTGAGATTTTACAAGGTTCTGGAGGACAGTTGATTTTTAAAATCTAACACGTCACTAAGTATTTACCTCACTTGATTGAACTGAACTTTTCGTTTCTCTTTCTACGTGAGCCCGGGTAATTTCTCAGCTGTCTCTCTGACGTAATTTAAACGATAAATTTCGAATATTTAATAGTAAATGGTTTAAAATTTCTAATAACTAATATTTGATTTAGGAATTTCGATGTTAAATAGTAATAATTTAACATTAAATAATGAGTATCGAACTGTTTCACACCTTTCGATCAAGAGTCCAGGATGAGATCATTTTTCTACTTTATTAAATTTAAAATTCTCGAAAATCAATGAAACTGTTTTCTATAATATGATTCCCAAAATTATATAAACACAAAATCTCGTAATTTTCGATCTGATTGAGGATTTTCAAAGGTAAGTTCCAGTACTTTTTTAGAAACTTCCTCATGCATGTTTCTTACTTTTTCAATAACATGGACACGATGTTTAACTTTTGCAACTCCATTTTCGAAACTAGTATCTTGAATAATTCTCAACTGCTAAAATTAACTTCTTTAAATTGATTAAAATCCAAAAAATAAAGTTAAAAGTTTTTAAAAGAATACTTGACAGTTTCAGTTTGATCTGCGGGGGTTCGTTTATCTAACTTTTTCACCTTGACGTCTATGATTCCTCATCCATTAAGAAACTCACGTAAATCTCCCTTCACCCTACGGTGATCTGACATCATGTACTCTATGGTACCTTGGTATGCTACATTTTCTTGGTATCCTGTGCTCCATCTTCTAGCACTATCAGTACTTCTAATACCTCGAATACCCTCTGGCATCTCGGTTTCTGTCCTAGAGCTCTCGGAGTACAGATGGTTTTTGTTTCCGAAAGGTTTGCGCGCCAATTTTGAAGAATTAAGGAGTCTTTCAAGTTATTCGCGAGGTTAACACGGCCAGACCCCGCTCCTTCGTCCGAGCGCAATTGACGGTCCGAGCCAATTGACGGTCTACCACGGCATGGCGCCAAAAACGCAAAAACAAACATGTTTGGCACGGAGAAAAACTGTCCAGAGTTGCGCAAAAATCAGTCGCGAAGAGGGGTAGACGTTGATCTGATTTTTTTGGACCAGGAAAACTTTCCTTAATTTTGCTTTTCAGAGCCTTGTGGAGACTTCTGGAGTCGTTGTGGATCAGGAATTTAGAAATTCTGGGAATTCGTATCGAGATTATCCCACGGGAAAATTGATTTTGTAGTGATTGGCATTCCTTTTTCCGCCAAAAACTCGATCTGATTTTCGTTCATGTCTCGCCAGAAGCTTTTTAGAATTTCCTAAAAATCCGTGGAATCGGTAATTTTAAAGATGAGACATTTAGAAAACCGTCCCGAAATCAATTTCCAGATCTAGGAATTTTTAGTTTTACGATGATGATTGTCTTTATCTTGATTGAAATCAGATCGGAAACAACCACATCTCGTAATTTATTCCAATTTCATAAAAGAGCTATTTCTTAACTTAAAGAAAATTAACTTTCTCTTCACCCAAAAAGTCGTCTTTTGATGAGAAAAATTTCGAAATACGTGACTGTCACTCATTGTTTTCTGAGTCATGAATCTTACTAGCCAGTGGATCCCAACTAGCCAATAGATCTCAACTTGCCCGCGGGTCCTTCTCGGAGAGCAGATGTCCACTCGTCTTGCCGACACGGAAAATTGCGGCTCCGAAAATCCATTTTCTGTCGTGGTCGGCACTTACAGTCCTCCAGCCACGGGGAGGAACGAGAAGGGGACGGAAAAAGGAACGAGGAGAGGGTACAAGCTGCGCGACCAGCTGCTGCGTGCCCTCGTAGGTTTTGGCGCCGAATTTCCATGTCGCTGTTTCTTCGTTGATTTTCCTCTTGTGTCGAGCTTTGGACGCATGACTGACATGTTCCTTGTCCAGATGTAGATTTCCACCGAGATCCCAAATACGTATTCCATTTCACTGGTTTAAAAAATTATTTAAAAAGTTTGGGAATGATCCTCGCCCAGACGTGTATTTCTTATCCAGAGTTTTCGGGAGAACTTTACGTAATGCTTCTTCACCTAAATACAGTATCTTCTTGATTCCAAAAACATAATTTCCTTGTGGATACAGTACTCTATTTATCTTTTTTAGGTCCTGATGAAATTCAAAGCAGTTGATTTTTTACCCAGAAACATTATCTTGTTCTCGTTTTTGTTGGAGGTACATGAAAATCCTTGATGTTTCGGGACTTGTCCCCGACTTGAGTAGAAAACTATTTCCTCTTAATTTTGGCCCTCGAGAAGAATTTTAAAACGTGAATTCCACATAAATACAGTATTCCAAGTGTCCCTTTTTAGAATTGCAGAAACTTTGATCTTGTCCAGAAACAGTATCTCGTTCTTATTTTATTAAGGTATATGAGAATTCTTGATGTTTTGCGACTCGTCCCCGACTCGAGTCGAAAACTGTTTCGCATGGAAACCGGACCCACGGCTCGCGAGACTTTGACTTGATTGAAGCGTTTTTGTCCTGTCTTGAAATTCGCGACCGTCAAGCATCTGAAGCAAAGTCTTTTTTCAGAGTTGCGCGACCAAAAAATGACCGAAGCTCCTCCGTTCCAAAAATCCGCGCAATTTTTATTTTTATTTTTATTTTTAACCGCGAGAGTCTCTTTCTTGTTCAAACAAGTCCCCCCTGGAGCGACTCGCGGGTCTCGGATCGTCAGCAAGCCCAAAGTGCATATTTTCTTTTGTCTGTTTCGAGTTATTTTTGGACCGCTTATTGTCATCCTCCGACAATCTGGAAAGTCTGACCTGGAGGTGAGCGGTCAGTTTTCATGATTCTAACCTTGTCCGAGAACGTAACGTTCTTTGAATTCTCGATAATCTGGAAAAATCTAGCTTGTGAATTGGTGATTTTTCTTGCGATGTTAGTATTCATTAAGACGTAAAGTCTCCTTTTGGGCTTGACAGTCTGTGAAGCTGATTTGTAAATGAGTGATTTTTCGTGATTTTGTTCTTGGTCGAGACGTGATTGTCTTGGTTTGATTTTTGGTTATCTGCCTGAAGACAAGTGGTCAGTTTCCATGATCCCAATCCCAACTAACATTTGATCTCCTATCTCCATTAACTCACCCTCCTATGCTAACTTTTAGCGACCTGAAAATCCTGGTCGAGGTGTACAGTCAGTTTCCACAATGTCCATCTTGATCATAGTCCGATCCCCTTGGCTATCCAAAACCTGACCTCAAGTATACGGTCAGTGTCTACAACACCAATCTTGGTCATGATCTGATCCTCTTCACATTTCCCCTATTCCCCTCAATTTTCAGCTGTCGAAAAATCTGACCTCGAAGTACATGGTCAGTTTGACGACCCCGGTCGAAGACACATCTGGCCTGGACGTGATTCTCTCTTCCCGCCATTCCGTGTAAGGCCAGTTTTTCCTTTGTTCTCCCGGTTCCGTCAAGTTTTTTTTCGAAAAAAAGGATTGCGCGGTTTGATTTACAATTCTCAATGCCATTTTTGTCTTTCTTCTATGAATTCCACGTTTTCCTACTATACGTCAGAAAAAAATTTATTCATGAAAAGAAATTCTCAGTGGGTATCATATATTTCTGAATTTCAAAAGGTCACGGTGAATTCTGACCGTTAACAACAAACTCGAAAATTCCCGCGCGAATGTCGACAGGCACGAGTTTGAACCATTGTCTACGTAGAGATTTTCTATTCTGATCTAGAACCTTTTATTCACACTTCCCGCCTTAGATAACCCTCTTCCCCAAACCCCCTTCTTCAGAGTCCCCAAGTACCGTAATTCCCTTCTGTCCCTCTTGCATAATTTTTCTGCTTCTGGGAGTTGTCGAAAATGCGAGTCATCGCTACTTTGGAATTATAATTTCACCCGAAAACTTCTTCGTCCATGATTCGCCCAAGTACCCTCTAATCTGAACCGCTTTTATTCTTCTGTTCTCCCTCAGAAAGTTCCCGCACGTAAGATTTCTCGCCAGAACTCGGCTATTGTTGGAGAACAATTTCGAAACATGTTTTCTTGTGTCCACGTCTTGGTCATCCTCGACATTTCTCATGTTTTCTCTAATGTTCCGTGTTTTTTCCTCCATGTTTGCCTTCCCATTCGACGCCCGAACATGACTTTTTGCTTCTCCTTGCGCAATCTGAATTCTACCGTTTCCGGACCACGTCCTCGGGACTATTGTTTTTATGGAAATACTTTTTCCCTAAATTTTTATATCGAAAAACCACTCTTACGTATGAAACTTATGTCTTTTAAATCGGAAAACCGTATTTTTTGTAGAGGAAAATCACGCTTTTGGGAAAAATTTTACTTTTTCGAAGAGATTTTATTTTTTGCATAGAAAAATTATATTTTTTATCCGAAACATCTGCAGCTTCGACTGGAACACGTTCGGCCAGTTTTGCCGAGAATTTTTGACGATCACGTTGACTCGTCGCGCCGCCTAACTCGAGCCGGAGCAGCTGTCTTTAGGAAATCTTTAGAAATCTTGAGAGAGATCTTTCAAAAATTGACTGCAGTGACCGGAGGATCTGCTGTTTCCACCCGCGTGTAACGTGTTTCTGGCCGCCACCGCAATTTTTTGTCTTAGAGAATTTATCGAATTTTTTGATTTTAGTGAGAAATCGAAAAGTGAAAGTTCAAAAACTAAAATCGAAAGCTGAAATTTTGAATTTCGGGGATTCCGAAGAAATTCGGGACGATTTCAACTTTGATCTCGGAATTACTATCACAAAGATCAATTTCTAAACTAATTTTTGGAGTTCTTTGGTAGTTGGAGGAATTCGTGTCGAGACAACTTTTTAAAGTTTATTATTTTTGTTCGTATTTTGCTAAAGACCCAGTTTTTTAATTAAAACTCCCCCTCGAAATTCGTGTCGAGACAATTTTGTGATGAAATTTGTTTTGAATTTTTTGGCATTAAAGTGACTTTTTTAGGAATGTCAACGGAAGACGGTGTTTCAGTTTCTCCTTTACATGATCCGGCCGCCACAGCCGCCGCCGCGATCGCCCAGCTTCAAGCTCAGAGCTCCTATGAAGACGGACTCCAAATCCTCCCCTCCGCCGTGACTCCGGACTCCACCGGGGACGCGGATTCTGGGGTGGAGACAAAGTCTGTTGACATCAAGTCGGAATCGGATCAGTGTATGATGGACGCGGACTCCGGAGACGAAGTGCCCCCGAACGAACCAGCTCCGAACGCCCGGATTCTGGACGTCAGATGCGGCAATCTGACAGGAAGACTTTATGAGGAGAGATTCACATGTCCTGGAATCCACAAAAAGTGCATCGAATTCGACGGGAAACTCATCTCTCCGAGGCAGTTCACGATTCGAGCAGAAAAGGACAAGCAAAAAGACTGGAAGGGAAGCATCAGAGTCGGGAGATACAACTTAAGGACCTTGATGGAAATGAAGAAAATCGACTTTTATGAACACGAAACAAATTGCAGCTTGAAATGCCAGTCCAGAAACTACATAAAAAACAGAAAGCAAGCGGCTGCTTTGGAAAACTCATACAGCTTCCTTGATTCCTTGGTGAAAAACAGTGCTTCGATGGCAGCTGCGGTTAATGAACTATCGACAGATCAACCGAGTTCTAGTAGTTTTCAAGGAAACGACTTTAATTCAATAAGTTCAAACGATGAGAATGGATTCAACAACTCCAGAAAAGGAAGTTCGGCTTTGGAGGAGTATGTTTCCAGAATGTCAAATGCTTCGAATTCGTCCGCAGCTTTGGCCAAAATAGGATCAATGAAGCAGGACAGCCAAGATTTCCAACCTCCCACCCCGGTACCCCAACAACCCCAGCTGCAATCCGGTGGAATCGATCTCCAACAGATTTGGAAAGGTTTTGGAGGACAATTTCCAATTCATAATTTCCAAGGAATTTTGAAACAGAACGGGGAAAACGATCAAGTCGCGGCTCTGTTGAATAACTTGATCGAACAGCAGAAAGGAATCCTGCCTCCCTTCGGTATCAACGCCTCCTTCCCCAACGGCCAATCCGAGGATCTTCTGAGGTCCACCGAGGCCCTGACCGGAGGTAACGTCAAAAAAATCATGGAACAACGTATGTTTTTAAATTTATTTTCGAAATGCTTGGGAGCTTTGGGAAAAGATTCATTCTAATCTTTGCTTTTTAGAACCAGTCCTATTTTGGGAAAAAATGAGGGAATTCAACTTGGTCGAAGATCTCGCAGCTCATATGAGCCAGGTCCTGGAGCAACTCAAGAACGTCTACCGGACGAAGGATCCGAGAACTGACGCTTTTGGTGAGTTTGGCTGATAAGTTTACACAATTCTAATTTATATCACTGCCTTCAATCGATCCTGATCTCTCTGAAATAACTGAAATTAATATATCGAGTTTCAGCTGCCGAAAGACTCTCGAACATCGCCTTGGCTTTGTCGCTCTCCGACGACTTTGCTCGGAAAATCCAAGCTTCTCTCGTTCAATCTGCTCTCCAGAAGGAAATCCAAAGGAAAGCTGCTGAGGAAAAGAGAAAACTAGAAGCTAAAAGGAAAACGGAGGTTCTGGATCAACTGATGAAAGCATCTCAGCAGATGGATCCGGCACAGCTCCAATTAATCCAGCAAATTCTTCAGCAGCAACAAGCCCAACAATCTCCTGATTTAAAGAAGATCCGGCTTAATATTTGATATTAAAAACTAGGTGCCAGTCTTGACCCGATTCAGCGCTTTCCTGAATTTTTGCCAGTAAAACCGCTTCGAAAATTTTTTAGTCGCCGTTGATCTCACCCTCGACCACTGTGGTGCCTTGTACCCCATGTTTTTTACTTTTTCACTGCCTTTATCATTATTCGCTAATTATTCGTTGAGCTTTTTCTCAAATCAAATCTCCACAATCATCAATGCAATCAAGTACCAAAGCCTTTTTTTTTGCCTTCTCTGACGACGAAGAACGTCGTCGAAATTCCGATGTAGTTCTTCTTTGGCGAAATGTGGATGAATGTAAATTTCTTTCGTCAAAAATAATCCAGGAATATCAAAATTGTTTAAAATTATAAAAAAGATGATCCCATCACAAGAGTATATTTTTGGCTAGATGAGAATCAATGCAGGTTTTTCGCTAATAGTTGGCCCACCACGAATGTGTATAATTTGGTGGGATAAAAGATCTGTATTTTTCTCGCCTTGCCAAGTGTGGATCTACGGAAATATTCAATTTTGAGATTCCTGGATTTCTGGCGAGATGCCTGGATGCCAATTTTCATTTTGCCAGAGTGGATCTTGTCGAAGTTTCTTTTGTAATTTTTGTACTTTATTCCTAGTTTTGTTATTGTAGCTCAAAGTTTCCAACCCGTCCAAAAGTGCAATTGGCACAGCAATAAAGAAATAAATAAAAACGATGTTGGTGAACAAGTTGATGAATTAATAATACAAGGAAAAAGGGATTTTTTACGAAATTAAACCGAAGAACTGGAGTTTTATAGAAATGTAGAAATCCGAAGCTTGGAAGTTTTTCAATTTTGATTACTGTGTTATAATAATTAAATTTCATGCGAAATTATCTCAACACACTTTTGGAGAATTTCAGAA
>VOSG01000203.1:12300-32982 GCA_009761265.1 Halicephalobus sp. NKZ332
GGGTCCCACCGCGAAAATAGCGCTCGCCAACTTGAAAATCATCATTTCTCTTCTCATTTTATTTTTCCTCATCTACTCTCCCGTAATTTAACTTCTTCTGAATTTGTGCAAAAATGACTGAGGCACTTAAAGCCATCGGTATCACTGTGAGTTAAATGGATTTTTAATTTAGTTTATGATGTTAATTTATTGATTTTTCAGGATGCTCCTCCGTTGAAGAAAACTGTTCTCGATAAAACTCTTGCTGTCCTTCCCGGAACCGCTGATGCTCTGAATGAGCCCGATGACTACATGAGGTACAAGAAGCTCGAGAAACAGATGGAGCACTTGGACGTCATGGAGGATTACATCAAGCTCGAAACGAGGAATCTGGAGAAAGAACTTCTTCATGCTCAGGAAGAGGTATTTCATATTATTAAATATACCGATTCACCTTTCAGCACTTTTTTCGGTTACAATCCCTAGAATTTGATGATTTTCAGATTTTACAGGATTATGTAGTCAAATTTTCAGTTTTTGATTTCGGAGTTTTTTATATGAGATTTTCCAGGTCAAAAGAATCCAGTCTGTTCCTCTCGTGATCGGACAATTCCTCGAGGCCATTGACCAGGACCACGCCATCTGCGGCTCCACGACAGGATCCAACTACTATGTCCGAGTTTTGTCCATTCTTGACCGTGAGCTTTTGAAACCGGGATGCAGCGTTTCCCTTCACAAGTACAGCAATGCTCTTGTCGACATTTTGCCTCCAGAAGCGGATTCCAGCATCCAGATGCTGCGTGCCGACGAAAAACCCGACATCACGTATGCGGACATCGGTGGATTGGACATCCAAAAACAGGAAGTTCGTGAAGCTGTGGAATTGCCATTAACTCATGGAGAACTTTACCAACAAATCGGAATCGATCCTCCTCGTGGTGTCTTGATGTACGGACCTCCTGGATGCGGAAAGACTATGTTGGCGAAGGCTGTGGCTGCTCACACCACTGCTTCATTTATCCGTGTTGTTGGAAGTGAATTTGTGCAAAAATATCTGGGAGAAGGACCTAGAATGGTTCGTGATGTCTTCCGTCTTGCAAAAGAAAACTCTCCTTCAATCATCTTCATCGACGAAATCGACGCCATCGCTACGAAACGTTTCGATGCTCAAACCGGGGCTGATCGAGAAGTCCAACGTATCCTTTTGGAGTTGCTTAATCAAATGGACGGATTTGACCAAACAACGAATGTGAAGGTCATCATGGCAACTAACCGTCAAGATACCTTGGATCCGGCTCTTCTTCGTCCAGGAAGACTCGACAGAAAAATTGAGTTCCCGACTCCAGATCGTCGTCAAAAGCGTCTCGTTTTCTCTACGATTACAGGCAAAATGAACTTGAGTGACGATGTCGATTTGGAAGATTTCGTTGCAAGACCAGACAAAATATCCTGTGCAGATATTAATTCGATTTGTCAAGAAGCAGGTATGCATGCTGTTCGTGAAAATCGCTACGTTGTTTTAAGCAAGGATTTCGACACCGCGTATAAAAACGTCGTCAAGAAGGACCAAAACGATTTTGAATTTTATAGATAATAATTTATTTTGTCTTGTTACTTCTCATGAATGTACTTGTGTGAATCATAAAACGAGTTTTATTTTGTTAAACACTTAAAAATTTTGTTTTCGAATTATTCCGTTCGGAAATTGGTTGAAGGACATATTCTTGGAAATTTTGGTGCAGATCTTCGGAACTTTTTATGTCAGGTTATTTCGTAAATATTTTTGGTTTTTGTGTTAATATAGTGGTTTAAACACTTGAAAATTTTGTAGGGAATTTGAATTCCGAGGTTCAATGATTAAAATTCTTCAGAATCCCTTGTAATTTCCAAAATCAAGTATATTAAAATTAGGTATTTTGAAATCTCAAGAAAATTTTGCAAAAACTTCAGGTTATAAAACGGTTTGATTGCGAAAAACTGATGTTTTGGAGATGCCACGTCGAATTCGAAAACAAGGAGCAAACACTCGACTCAGCTGTTTTGGAATGGCTGGTCTTTTTTTCGATCGGATAGAACTGTTGTTCTCTTCTTCACGTGTATCAGCGGACTTTCGAGAAACTTTGAAATTTGAGAATTATTTTAGCGAAGATTCTATATATAGAAAGTACTTCATACAAGTCAATGGACAGTTAAAAACTTTACGTAAAAATCATTTCCCATTAATCGACAAAGATTAGAGAATTTCATTTATGAAAATTATTTCCTTCAATTCAATGAATATTCAAAGAACCCGCCTCCTCACTAAATGTGATAGTTTTTCTCCCAAAGGAGCGAACATTCGAGAAACTCCACCCAATAAAATATAAAAGACGTTTAAAATTGAGAAATAATTTCGAAATTAATCATTTCTTTGTTCGACTATGATGACTATTAAATATGTTATTCTGTCGGTTTTGATTCTGAATTCTGTCTATGGGAATGAGGAAAATAAAAATGAAGAGACCCAACGTGGATCTTCTGTTTTCGTTTATTCTCCTCTCAGATTCCCTTTTTTGAGAACGGATCCCTTTCGAGAAATGATGGAATTTAATCCTTTCAAAGAGATCGATTCCATGATGAATTCACAAATGAGTTCGTTGTTCAACTTCCAAAGACGAAATCCCTTCGGAGATATGACTGTCCTCGACAATTCCATCAAATACGAAGTCAACGTTGAAGGTTACAAGCCGGATGAGATCAAAATTAAGCTTAATGGAGATCAATTGACAATTTCTGGAGAACACAAAGAAGCGGACGAAAACGGAACGGAAATTGTTCATAGTTCTTTTGCCAGAGCCTTTACTTTGCCTCAAGGATTCAAGAAAGATACCATCAAATCTGTTTTCAACGGTCGTGGAAATCTCCTCATCACAGGAGAACTCGAGCCTAAGAAAAATCCAGAAACCGTTGAAATCCCGGTAGAAATCACTCCTTCGGATAAAACAGAAGCCGAAAGAAAAGAAGATAAAAAGGATATTTAATTTTCTGAATATCTAGATCTCTGTAAATTGTATCTTGCCTATTTGTCCAGTAATTTAAATAAATTTATTTTTCTCAAGTTAGTTGATATTAAAGTAGTTCCATCACAAAATTTGTTACATTCAATTCAACGGGTATAATAATTTCGTAACAATATTTTACTCAAGTCAGTGATCATCCAATTAACTCCGCCTTCTGAATAAGTGGAGAAGACTTTATGAAATTTTGGTGAACATTGGAGCACTCCCCTTGGGTTGGATATAAAAGACCTCCAAGAAACCGAAAAATAACTTTCCAGTTTCATTATTTTTTATTCCTGTTGTTGTTTTTCAATCAAGATGAACGCTAAAGTTCTTGTTCTGTCGGTTTTGCTCCTGAATTTCCTGTATGAAACAGAAGGACATGGAAGCGAAGAAGTTCAATCCACTTCTCCAGATTTCGCTTATCCATCCTTCAGATTTCCTTTGAGACCGGAACAAATGAGAGAATTCATGGAACTCAATCATCTTAGAAATTCCAATACCGATCCTATGGGAAACCCGATGTTTGATCCCTCGATGAATTTCCAAAGAAATTCTTTTGGTGAAGCCCCTATCATGGACGACTCCATCAAGTACGAAGTCAACGTTGAAGGTTTCGAACCAGACGAAATTAAAATTAAATTAAGTGGAGAAAAAGTGACTGTCGCTGGAGAACATAAAGAATCCAATGAAAACGGAACAGAAACTCTCCACAGTGCCTTCATTAGAACCTTCACTTTGCCTCAAGGATTCAAGAAAGACACCATCAAGTCCGTTTTCGACGGTCGTGGAAATCTCCTCATCACAGGAGAACTCGAGTCCAAGAAAAACTCAGAAGTTGTCGAAATTCCGATCGAGACCGATTCTTCGGATGAAAGCAAACCCGAAACACCCGAAAAACAGGAAAAAGAACGAAAGAATATTAATTCCCAAAATCTTAAAGCTTAATCCTCCAATTTCCTTAACCCCCCAACACCATCCACTTTTACAAAATGCACATGAATAACCACATTTATTTATCAATTAAACTCGTATTTTTTGAGGCACTGTACAATATAAAGATTTAAAAACAAGAAATCATTCCCGAACATTTAAAGTATGATTAGAATTTGACCTATTTAAAATATTCGGATTCATCGGTGGAGGATACATCAATTTTTGGGCTGGATTATTGTAGTAATACTGATGACAGAACGGCACTCTTTGGGAAAACATTTCCTGATAGTGATCATACGGATTGAAATAATTATTGTAGTTTGGCTGTTGATAGTTATAGAAATTTGGATTTTGAAAAACTTGAGGATTATAATTTTGGAAATCTTGTTGAGCATAATTTTGAGGACCAACCAAAACTTGATTCGGATTATCTTGGTACGCATAATTCACATGGGATTCTTGCGATCTCGGTGTCGAAGCGAAGCTTCCAGAATCAGACGACGAATGTGTAGAATTATGATTCGACAATACAGTCTCATTTGGTGAAGGACTGCAATATGAGTCGGTTGTATGTGGAGATTGACTATGCACCAGTTGATATGGCGGACTAGGCTGGTGAACGAAGCCATTTCCATTCAAGTTTGTTCCTTCAACCTTGTAGTTCTTCATATTTCCTCCTTCCACATGGTAACCTTGCAAATTTCCTCCTTCCGTATTATAACTCTGCAGATTGTTTTCTATTGGCTCGTCGTTTCTTCTCTTCCTCCCATTTCTCGCTGCCGATTTCCCTGGAATTATGGATTCTATGTTCCTCACATTCATCTGATAGTTCGGAATCATCTGATTTTCCCAACAGGGCATTTGGTGAGGCACTGTATTTGTGTATTTTTCCAAAATCGATGCAATTTCCGTAAAATGTTTTTCTCTAGCAACATGAAGAGGAGTCACTTCTTGGTCATTGGCACAAAGGATAGAATCCCTCGACATATTTTGGAGAAGAACATTCACCGCCTTCAATTGTCCGGATTCCACTGCCAAAAACAAGGGAGTTCTATTCTAAAAACAATAAAAATTAATAAAATCATAATTATTTCTCACAAAAATCTAACATTGAATTCAAAAAATAAAACTTACATAAAAATCAAGAGCTCCAACATTCGCTTTCTTCTTTATCAAAAGGTTCATTATTTCAATGCTATCACAAGCAGCAGCATCATGAAGAGCTGTTTTCCCATTGTAATTCTGATCGTTTTTGTCTCCGACTTTGTTTATGTCGATTCCGGGATAAGATAACAATTTTTCCACAATTTTAATTGTCCTGTCTCCAATCCTTGCGCACTTAATCAAAGGAGTATCATTCACAAAAGCACAAATATTGACCTTGATCCCTTCTTTCTCTAAAATCTTCTCCACAATTTCCAAAGACTCCGTCACCACAGCATCAAAAAGTGGTGTACATCCGTTTTCATCTTCCACATCGGCTTCAATATTATTTAGAGACAACAAGAAAAGCGCCACTTCTGTTCTTTTCTTCATAATCGCCATATGGAGAGCTGTTTTCCCCTTCACATCCTGGGCATTAACATCACAACCATACATCATCAAGTTCCTTATGTCGTTTATCACAGCTTCATTCGTCTTCGAATCCACAGACTCCACACTCCAATGTATACATGTCCTGTCTTCAGAATCTACCGTAGTTATAAACTGCTCATATTTCTTCAGATCCTCTTCTTTTATAGGTTCGGCCGTACTTGCAAGTTGATGTAAAATCGTAAACATCTTTCCATTTAAATTTTTCTTCTCAAAGTCATCTGGATTCGATCTTGTACTATTCCTGTTAGAATTCGTCATACTAGTATATCCAGAAATATCTCCCATCAAAGGTTGTTCACCATTGTAAAATCCAAATTGATTCGAGAAATTCCTCTGCTTGTTTACCAAAGCTTCTGGAGGAGGATAGAAAGTTTCTGTTATCTTTACTATCTTTCTTTTCTTCGTAAATTGGACTCCACCGAAGATAACTATGGTGAACATAGCGGCCATAAGGAGGATGATCAAGATTAATGGAGTACCCGATTCTTTTTCATATTCTCTTGGGGCAATTCGGGATTCAGCAATCTCGATTCCAAGGTCGTGGAAGACCTACAAAACATAAATACAATCATAAAATTATAAATATTTTAAAAACTCACATCTTTTGTAGATTCAGCAGCAAGCATATTGGCAGCCATTCTGGTTTCTGTGAAACAATGCTTAATTCCAGAAGGAACTGTCATTTCTATTTTAAAATGAGTAGATAACTCCTGCAGATGATAACAAACAGAAACATCCAGTAGTAAATAAACGATCACTCCAGATTTTTCAGGAACTTCTCTCTTCACAATTTTCAACAATTCCTCGGGTTCATCTTCCTCAAAACCTTCAAGAATATTAATCCTCGGTCCTTGTCCGCTTCTACTATTCCATCTGTAGATCATCGGATTTCCCTCAGAATCCATCTCGTAGTGTGCTGTAGCTCGAAGGATTTGTGACGTCATCATCAAGAATTTCGGTGCTATTGTTTTAATGAAGTTCTCCTCATTTGTTTCCAAAACAAGAACAAGCGATTCTTGAAGAATAAACTTTCTTTCATCTTTCTCGTTCTTTTTCTTGTAACAATCACCGCCGTCCCAACCACAAGCGGCCATATTGCATCTTCTATCGCAAATTCCATTACCGTACTTCTTCGAGCAATAATCAAATTCTGGACACTTAGTTGAAGGTTTTTCCTTGCAATCTAAACCATCAAAAAGACATTCTTCTATATTACAGATTTCGTCACACTTGTCGTTCTTAAATACATAGGTACAGTACTCCTCATATGGACATTTTTCGAATGGTCTTGGGTTTTTAGCACTACAGTCTCCCCCATCGAAGTTACATCCTGCCAAGTTACAGTACTCGTCACAATATCCATTTCCAGCAAGTGTTGAACAATTCCTTGAAAGACAAAGTTCTTCTTCATTTTTCTTGATAGATCTATACTCCGTGACGTTTACTTTCTTCTCACAGAATCTTCCTGTATGACCATCTCCGCACCTACAGTAGAAATCATTTTCTAGATTTTCACAGACTCCTGAGTGTTGACATTTTGGGGATTTGTGATTACAGTAATCCATGTCTTTCTCACAAAAATCTCCAGAAAAACCATTCTGACAAGCACATTTTCCATGTTTACAGTGCCCACCATTCTGGCACTTGTCTTTACAATCACTCAAATCAATTTCACAATTTCTTCCAGAGAAGTTATTCTCACAGAAACATTCGTATTTCCCTTGAATATCCAAAGCCAAACAAGATCCGTTGTTGAAGCATGGCGAAGTTTGACATGGATTGTCAATTAGAATTTCACAATCTTTTCCTGTATGTGTTGATGGACATTTGCATTTGTAGGAGTCCACTTCATCAACACAAATTCCAACTCCACAAGGATTCTTTTTGCAATCATCGATGTTTGTTTCACAATTAGTTCCTTTGAAACCAGGTTCACATAGACACTGATATCCAGAATCCGTAGAAATACATTCCCCATTCATACAAGGATCATCGTCACAGGAGTCGGTAGATTTCTCGCAATACAAGCCAGAGTAACCTTTCTTGCATTCGCATGTAAAGGAGCTGAAAAAGTTCACATAAACTTCTAAAAATATAATCCCCATTGGTAAAACGAAAATCTAAATTCATTCCCGTTTCGCCAGAGTATTCCTTTGGAAGACTTTCATGGCGAAATGAGAACATTCTCTTTTTTCAATCGACTTTGATAAAAAAAATTACCTGTAATCATGAGTAGGGGTACAAGTTGCCTTATTTTTGCAGTGATTTAGATAGCATGGATTTTGCTTATATTCTCCACAGCTAGGACCAGTAAATCTCGTCTGACAAACACAACTTTCTTCTCCATAAACATCTTTTTGACAGATTCCATCATGAAGACATATTGTTTTAGTACAATTAGGAGAATACTTCTGTGGGATTTCGCAATTTTTTCCCTCCCATCCTTGCATACAGACACACTCGTAATCTGCAATTTTATCCAGACATGTTGCTGAATTCTGGCAAGGATTAGGATCACATTCATCTACTTGTTTGTCGCAATTTGGTCCTTCATATCCAGGATCACATTGGCACAAATATGAACCTTCTGTATTTATGCATTTCCCTTTGTAACACCTACTTGGGTGTTTTTCTTCACATTCATCGATATCTTCGTCACAAAATTCTCCAGAGAAGCCTTTTTCACAAAGACACGAAAAGTTTCCTGTTGAACTTTCACTGAAACATTTCCCGTTTTTGCACTTGTTCTTTCCTCCAAAGCATGGATTTTCGAATTGGCAATATATCCCAATTCTGTCCTCTGCGCATTCGCATTCGTATCTCCTTATTTTGTCGATACATTTACTTCCTTCAAAACAATGGTTGTTCTCGCAGTCATCTTCATCAGTTTCGCAATGTTCTCCAGAAAATCCAACAACACAACTGCATTGGAAAGATCCATAGGTGTCCAGACAAGAGCCTCCATTCTGACATAAACTTGATCCATAAACCTCACATTCATTGATATTCAGAAGACAGTCAGGTCCAGTGAATCCAGGAGGACAGAGACAAGAATATCCTTCATATTGATTTATACAAACTCCCCCGTTGTTACATCTCGAGATGTTCAATCCTTGTTTTTCGTCGAAATACGGCTCACAAAAATTTATCCTTTCTTGGCAAAGATCACCTTTGAACCCATCTGGACATTCACAGGAAAAAGTCCTCTTCGAAGTCGGGTTGAATTTGTTTATGCAGTTTCCTTCATTTTGACAAGGGTTCCTCGAACAGCCTCCAAAATGTTTTCTTTCACACTTTTCCCCTACAAATCCGATTGGACATTCACAATGAAATCCTCCAGGGAAGTTCTTGCATCTCCCGTTATTAGTACACGGATTTTCTAGACACTCATCAACATCAATCTCGCATCTCGAACCTGTCCATCCTTCTTCGCACTTGCACAAATAGTTCTTCTCTTCTTTAACATCAATCTCCAAACTTTCACAAGTACCATGTCCAGAACACGATGTCTCGTCGCAGTTTGTTTTTTCGTTGCAAAATTCTCCAGAAAATCCATAAAAGCAATCACAAAATGCTTCGCTGTTCTCCAAAATCCTACAGATTCCATTTTCACAACTCTTATTCGAGCATGCCGTTGGAACTCTGGATTCACAAAGACTTCCAGAAAATCCTAAAAAACAAATATTTTCTCTGTTTTACAGTATACTTTTTTATTTTGCCGACGGGGATCAAAAAGATTCAAGAAATCATCCGACTATGTTTTCCTTATTTTTGATGGTCCCCAAAAAACATTTTTTGTCTATAGAAAAAATCAAAACAAATGTTTTTTCATTTTGGGAAAAGCATCTGATGCAAAAAATAGCGATGGGTATATTGAGCACTTTTTTGCTTGATTCATCAGTGAGCAATCATGCTATTAGAAAAATTAGAAATAGTCATTATTACGAAATTATCTCGGCAAGGACTTCCAGAATATTTTATAACACTCTTAGAGCCCTCAACCTAAGATGAATTGGAAACTATTAAATTTAGGAATATTCTAATGGGAAAAACTCCTGGCGAAACATAAATATCGCCGAATTTGGATTCCTCTGCGAAAATAGATAAATCTAGGGCCATAAGTTAGTAGGAAACAAAAACTAACCGGGGAGACAATGGCACTTCCATCCGTGTTGTATGGACTCACAGTATCCTCCGTTCTGACAAGGATGACCTCTGGGACATTTTTTATATTGACATCTCGGCCCATCGAATTGGTCATTACAGCTGAAACAATCTGATCAAAACACTGGACATACAAATTCTGATATTTTAAATATGTAATTTCCTATTTCCAATAAAAAATTCCCATGATCTGTTTTGTTAATCTTTTCAGTATTTGCCCTTCCCTCGATCGAATGAAGACGACGAACATGGATATCAAATTGCCAATCAAGAAACATATTTTTCGCTTCCAATTGCCCAATCTTTTTTGAAGGCCAAAGTTTGCTTTTCCCATGGAAAATCTTCGTTTCCATTTCCTCGGTAGAAAAAACAAAAATCTGTTTTCAACTTTGCCGAAATTAAATATTATTTCACAAAAAAACTAATCGTCACTATAACAATATACAAATAAACGCGAGATTTTTTTACCAAGAATTTCTATAATTTGCAAAATTCTTGATTTCGGACAATTCTAATCTTTTGAAAGTTCTTTAAAATAAAAATTGGAAAATCGACCGAAAGATTCCGAAAAAAGTCTTCACGGAACATTAACCATCTGCTAAAAAAGGACTATTCAATAATGATCCGTTCAAAACTTCGAATTCTCAAGTTATCTTTTTCTTGTCCTTCAAACAAAAAATTATTTGAAAAATGTTAAGCTTGCGGAATATAAATCAATTTTAACAGAACATGGAAAATACAAATTGCTTCTTCCAAAAGATAGATCCTGTCGAAAAACTTTATTATTTTTCACTTTTTTGGTTAAAAGTGAACGTCCATTTTTTTGCCAAGAAACAGGCTCGACTCCAGTTTTCCAGGTCTGTCAGAATGGACATTAGTCATGAATCCTTAGAAAACTGTCAAATGTGAGGAATCCAATTGTTTCGATTCGTTCTTTTTTCTCAGAAAAATGAGTCTTCGGAAATGCCGAAAAGTTATAGAAAAGCGCGAAAGATTTGTGTGAGAAAAATCGAGATCAAAGTTGGACTTAATGGAAATTGACATTTTCATTAGATCAAAGTTGGATTTCACAAAAATTGACACCATATTGGAGATCAAAGTTGGGTCTAATGAAAATTGACATCTGATTAGAGAACAATGTCAGATTAAGAAAAGTTCAAAGGAAACTTTACAAAAGAAATAACAAGATTAGCAACTAGAATTCCAGATACTTTTCGGAAATTACGAAACCAAGTTCTCCTATTTTGCAAACTTTTTCGAAATTACCCAAAATTGAAAATCCCAAAAATCAGTTCCGAGACATTTCGCAAGTTCCCAGTTTCCACTAAGCTTCCAAGATCCGTTGAGGAAATTTAACGAAAAATGCATATTTTTGATTTTAAAGATGCTCCTCAATCCAAGGAAGATCCAAATTTCCATGCGTGTCAAGTTAAACCTCAAAGTTCATATTCCCATCCGTGATTCACTTCCCAAGGGACCACCTGCTGATTTTCCCGAAGCACCCTGTTTCCTGAATAAAGTCCCTGATTCAAATTCAAAAAAGCAGTCTATTTATCGATCGACCTTTGTCCTAGATGTGCGTAAAATCATTTTAAGGAATGACAAACGATCTGACCTTTCCCTCCGAGGAAAAGCAAAAATGGCCTAGTCTCTAAGGCGAATTGACAGCTACGGTTCTTTCCCGTAAAAAGAAAACTCGGGCAGAAATTCAAATTTCCAAAACATAACTAAAGAAGAAAGCAAAAGGTCTAATTTTTAGATGTAGTGAACTCTGAGTAAAAATCGAATTTTCGAACACAATCAATCCAAGAGATCTAAATCTTTGAATACGATCAGGAGAACTTTTGATGTTAAAAAAAGAAAAAGAAAATCTAAACCCAAATAAAACTTCAAACACAATAAACACAAATTGTAAAGAAATTGATAGTTAAAATTTTCTAAACAAGAAATATCTTCCCTAAATTATTGAAAAACAAACCTGCAAATTCTCGTCCCGAGACCGCTTTCTTCGTCGAAAATACATGTCCCGTCGTTCAAGCAGTCTGAATCTCCTTGGCAAACGTCTGCAGATCTTACTGAAACATAACATTTTTCTGATTTCCTCAAACTTTCTAAAATTTCGTTTTCAAAAGAAGAGGCGACGATTTGATTAATTACAAAAAACGATCGGAAAAAATTAGTCGACGTTCATGAGAAAAGAGTCATTTTTTATCAAGGGTTTTTCTAGTTTCTTTGACAGTTTTTTTTGTTCAATTAATGAAAACAACAGAAGAAAATCGTTTTAATTAATTTCTAGAAACTTTTTGAAAGATTCTGAAATAAAAAAATAGAAAATGACCGGAATTAGGATCCTTAGGATTAATCACCGGAAAAGAGTAAAATTATCCTAATCCATTTCTGAATCAAAGAAATTTCCTAGGAAAGTATACGAGAAATTTTAACAAATCATACGCTTATCACATATCAATACCGATTGTTATGAAATTAACCAACCTGAATAACTACTGGAAACAAAGCAAATCAATACGGTCAATAAAGTCAACATGAAAAACCTTCTTCCGTTGATCGAAATCAGTAACCAATCCATTGTGGAAAGCAAAAACAAAAAATTCCCTCGATTGGATGAATAACAGCAAAATTAAGAATCAACAATGGATGCTGGACATCAGATATTCAGAAAAGTCGATTTCTGTTTCTCGAATTCTGAAAGTAAAAAGTAATTTTAAAGATTTTAAATTTAGAAAACTTTTTTTAAATTTATGGAAACGAAAAAAAACGCGATCGAAGAAAAAAGAAAATCCATCGATAAAATTTCTTTTCATGACCGGGACAAAGTAAGAAAATTGTCGATAAACAAAAATTGAGATAAAATGATAAAGATATTTCCCCGAAATTCCAATTTCAAAAAAACTTGGCTCGATCAAAGTTTTGTAAAAAATAGAAAATCAATACAGTAAAAATTACGAAAGTCTTAGATCAAATATAACTTTGAAAATTTCTGGTTTCATATATGAAGCATTTGTGATTGACCCGGCAATCCATGGAAAAATAACTTGGCCAATTAGGATCAATTGGCGGTCTCTCTCTCATTGGTAATGACCGCTCGCTCGGGTCACTCATTTTACTGGCTTATCATTTAAAGGAACAAAATTGGTAATTAATTTACGAAGAACAATGCTAACGTGCAGCATCATATTTTACTCGCTCGGGTTGATTTTTAGGCTGACTGGTTTATTGTGAAAAGAGGAGCGAGTGATAGATAGCTGCCATGTAAGTTACGGAAAGGAACAATTTTAACCAGTTCGATACTCTCTCTGGTAAGCGTTCACCCATTCGGACCAGCTCCTCATATTAAACTGACTTATCATAAAAAAAATTGGATTTATGAATGACTGGTAATAAACTATCAAGGGAAACATCTTTGACCAACTCGGCACTCACTCTCTCTGGAAATATCTAACTTTCTCAGCTCGATATTTAGACTAGGTTCCTCGTCAATAACTCACTGAATCCTTGGCAAGTTATCCATCAGATCCAATAGTTGACCTGACAATCCATTGAAAAAACAACTTGACCAATTAGGATCCATTTGGCGCTCATCTCTACCGACCGCGATTTACTTGCTCGGGTCGTTTTCCCACGCCGACTTGCTTATCTCCAAAAAACGGGAATGTTAACGAATTTTAGAGCCCTAATCAGTCTTTGAAAAAGATCAATTTACGATCTGCAAAGGATATCGTTTTTTATGGCTGGGAATCTCAGAAATGATAAACCGGATTAAAGTGGAAAAAACCAATGAAAAGTAGTTTAAGGTTCGGATTATTTCTGTGGAACCAATGAATCAAGGAAGAAACAAAGTGATCCAGAGAAGAGCTTGTTGCGCAATTTGCATTCGGACCGATGTAGAAATACGGGAAGTCGAGCCAGTAGTAGAAAATGTGGAGAATCGGACCAAAGCAAAGGACTGCCGGTTGAAAGAAAAAAGGGGCTGGAGGCGTGGCCATCACGCCCGAATCGACCCCCAGAGAATCTGTCTGACTTCCACTTTTTTGAATGGCAAATTACCAGAAACAATTGAGATCCTTGTTTTTGTCACCTTTTTGATGGAAAGATTACCCAAGACAACTCAGAATCCGGAATTCTCACCTTTTTGAGTGGAAAATTACCAGCAAACCCCGGAATCCGGGATTTTCACTATTTTGATTGAAAAATTATTGAAGACAACTTTTTTGATTGACAAATTACTGTAGAAATTCTAAACTTCCTGATTGCCACTTTTCTGACTGAGAAACTACCAAAATACTTGGGAATCTTGATTACTGTTGTTTGATTGACAAGTTACTGTATACAATTCAGAATCCCTCTGATTATCACTTTTTGATTGGAAAATTGTTCAAATCTTCGTTTTCACCTTTTTTGAATAGAAAATTGTCGAAAACAATCGAAGACTTGGATTGTCACCTTAAAGACACTATGGGAGAAAGTTAGAAATAATTTCCGGCTCAAATTCGAATCCGGCATAATGGGTGAGAAATTTCAGAAATTGTGAACCAAGTCCTCAGAGAAAAAAAGTCTGACATGACAGTTTTTGAAGAGATAATGAGTTCAACAAAAAACTCATTGTTATAAAACAAATAAATTTTTCTAAAATGAAGATCTGATTTTTTTTGAGAATTCTGAAATTTTCCGACTTCAGAATCCCTTTGAGATTCAGAGACTTTGGATTTTCTTAACATGTTGGGAAATTTCAGAATTCAGGTTGAGCAAAATATAAGGGATTGAATATCAGCTCTCAAAATTTCCAAATCCGGCAGCGATAATCCAGCTCCGACCTTGTTTGTTTGCCAACACGCAAGGCCGATCTCGAGAGATAAGTGTCGAAGATCTCAAGAAATAGTGAGAGAATCTCCAGAAAATTCATGTAAAATATTCATATCAAATTGTTATAGAAAAGCTCCAGAAAATTAACGTAAAAATTTATAGAAAATTAATATGAAAGATATCGAAAAGATAAACACCGAAGATTTCGGGGAAATTACTGTATAGTTTCAGAAAAACAAACGTGGACAACCTATAGAAAATTACCGTAAAAATTTCTAAGAAATGAATATAGGAAATCTCGAGAAGATAAACATCGGAGGTCTCGAGAAAATTATTGTAGATGATCTCAAGAAAATAAGTGTGAGAAGATGAGCCGTTATTTCCTGTCGTTCTCTAATTAACTCGGAGATGGACATGTTGCGTCACCAAATTAAGTTTACAGAACTAAAAAAGATTGCGGGAGACTTGGGAAAATAAAAATTACCTCCGAATTATCTGAGCTCTGGAATTTCCGGTATGAATCTACTTTGACAAAATGTGAATAAATATGAATTTCTTTAAGAACAGAGTCTACCACGAAAATGTGTATCCTAATGTTCATAGATACCTTGATGAAATGAGGAGATTGACGTTTATTCTCATCTTGTCAAAGTGGGTTACATTCCGAACTTTCGAAAAAACAGAAGCAAATTGGATTCCCAGACCCGGGCAGTCGGCGCCTGGAGGAAAAACTGGCAACTTGAGAAGTGCCGAAATTCCTCAAAAACAACATTGACCTTGTCCACTGATTGAATTTTGTGGATATCTCAGGAAACAAATCGAAAGCAAAAACAAATACGGTAATGGAAAATTGATGAGAAAAATAGTGATTACTCAAGGGGTTGTAATCCTGTTAATAATCGAAAAATACATTCAAAATCTTTCGTTCTGAGAATATCATAATTTATTTTTAGACTATTGTGTCAGAACCACTTTTATTCAACCATTTTTCTTCATTTTCAGAAGACAAATTTCGAGTCGTGATTCTGACACGGAAAATTTTATCCATTCCTCAACTAAAAATATAGTCACTAGATCCTTAAAAAAGAAACTGTCTTCAATCAAGTTTGGAACAATTGGTCAAAATTGAAATATTCCGATTCGGCGCCAGTCTTCTTCGAAAAAAGGACAATGGTGGGAAAAACGCGACCGCAGGTGGATTCAGAAGACACATGTCCCGAGTTCATTCCGTCGTTATGTAACCGTTTTCGCACTTTTTATTTTTTATAAATGCCGATCGAAAATTTGTCAAAAATCATTACGAAAATTAAAAACGGTTTTTAACGAAATAGTCTCGAAGCTTGTTTAGAAATATCAGGGTTCGTGTCTTTAGATAGTCCTAAAAGTTCTTAGTAGGTTTCGAAACAATGAAAAATCAATGAATGTTAAAAGATAAAGTTGATAAGAGTCACGTCGGACAAGAATTTTTGCTTTGTCCTCCTTTTTTTTTAATTTGCTGCTCTTCCTGGATAAAAGTGAATCATACCATCTTCTATCCTGAGGACTTCTATTAAAAAAAAAGTCTTCAATTCGAGAATTTCCTTGCAAAAATATATTTTCTAATTAAATTGTAATCATACTATTTCAAAAATTAAACGTGAAATTTTTTTACGAAATTATCTCAATACGCATTTCCAAGGTTTCCTAGTGATAAATTAGTCCGAAATTTTTGTACCAAAATAAGATCAAAAATATCAAAAAACAACAATAACAAGATCAAGCAAGTGGCGAAGGAAATAATACAAAAAAGATCAAAAACAGTATCAAAAACAATAAATCCAAAGAAATCGGATTGCGCAAATCCTCAAGTGGCGGCCAGGGATCAGAGCCGTAATTTTTACTGCCGGTCGTGGGAAACCGGGCTTCTGTCAGATATCCCTCCAAGTGGATTTCTCGACTCTAATCCAACTATCGCTCAAAGTGGTTTCCTGGAATCAAATCCAAAAATGCCCTTCTAGATCATTTTCTCGAATCAAGTTCAAATATACTTCAAAGTGGATTTTTAGGATTAAATCTAATAAAATCACTCTCTTTTTTTCCTTACCACCATTCGTGAAGCATCAGATTAATTTGTAAAAAATGATGATTAACCATAATCACTTGACAATCCCAAAAGAAACATTGCTGATAAACTCCACATCAACAATTTCCGGTCTCGACAAGAAAAAATGATTGATAAACAGCATATTTACTAAACTTTCTCTTGACGCAGGAAATTTGTTAATAAGGTGTGTACTTACTAAATTTCTCTCGATGTCGACGTGGAAAATACCGTAATCAGTTACTGAAAAAATAACTAAATTTATTCCTTAATATAAAAAATCAACTATCCTCATTCCTCTAACAAATCACAATGCAATAAAAATAAATCGTTTTCACCCAAGCATTTTTCCCAAGAAGTTTTTTACGACTTTTTTAATCGACTTTTTTAAACCTTTTTAAGTCAAACGAAGGTGGTCCTTCTGAGTTACCAACCGGTCCCCGTGAGGGAATTAATGATTATTTCATTTTTTATCTGGCAAACTCAACAAATCTTACACTCTCAACAATTATTAAAATTACTTAAAATATTAAACTTTAATCATATTCTCTGCAACTTTGAGCAAATTCTTCAATCCATCGTTTGACAGATTTTCAAAATCTTTCCCAAAATTTTCTCTCGCCCATTTAACAATACTCATCACTCTAGCAGGATGTTCTTGAATCTTCTGTCCTTCTGGTTTCAATGAATTCAGACTTCTTTCTGCCACTAAAATATCTGTAGCCAATTGAAGAGCATTAAAAGTCACATTTTCATCTGATTGCCAACTCTAAAATCACTCAATTAACAAAAAATCTCAAAACAATTAAATCTCACCGTCGATGTCATGAATTTTTGTATGGCCTTACTTGCCGTATTTAAATATCCTTGCCAGATGTTTTCATCCTTACAATCTTCTGTCGGTTTTTTCAAAAGCGAATAAAAACAAAGAGTGTCAGCATCAAGGATAATTTTCGAACTCAATTCTCCCATCATCAAAACAGCTTCTTTCTTTAAAACTTCAAAATTAGCTTCATCTTTAATCTGAATGATGCAAAGCAACAATTTCTGGACAATAGGACTAATATCCGGTTTCTTCGTGCATTTCATGTATTCTTTAACAGCATATATTCCTTGACCGTAATCTCCAACGTTAATCGACATAATTGCGTAATTTTTCCACATTTCCGGGTGATTGCGATTGAACTTGAGTGCCTCCTAAAACGACCTTGATCAAATCTCAAAAATTAATTGGCGTAAATAATCTAATAATATTCACTTATCCGAAATTCGCTCCTTATCTACAACATTTCCCCAAACATATTATCTGCTTATCAACATAAATATTTCCTTTTCCCCTTCAAGATCAATATGAGTTGATGAGAGCCTAATATCATTGAGAACCTAATGCCAAAATAATCAACTACCATACAACCGGCAACATTTACTCACCTTCATCGTTCTCTGTGCTTGGTCCGGTTTCTTCAAATGCACAAAAGAAGCAGACAAATTATTCCAAGGTTCAAAATCATTAGGTTCCACATTCACATAACTTCTATATGCCATAGCAGCATCATTATATTTTTCCAATCTATAGGCCACATGTCCCAAAGCGAACAAAGTACTCGTTTGGAAAGGTTTAATTTCCACTGCTCTTTTTAAATTTTCATACGCTTTCTCTAATTTCCCTCTGCTCATCATTATCAATCCCAGATTTGTCCTTGCTTGGGCAGAATTGTCATTACTAGTTTCGATAGCTTTTTCATACCAACTTGGGTCCTTCGTAATAACTCCCATCAAACACAATCTGAATGAAGTTTCTTTAATTTCCAGTAGTTTCCTAACCATAGTTTCCGCTTTTTCTGCTTGACCAATGGAAATATAACATTCCACAAGAGAATCGTAGTCATAAATATCGTTGTAAATTCTCAAAGCCTCTGAATATCCGCCAAGGCGAAGGAGAATCGAAGCATAAGAACGACAATAAAACCAAAATGGTTTCGCATTAGAAGCCAGAAGCCATGGCAATCGAGCTCTATATTGATCAACATTCAGAGTCTAAAATAAAAGATAAGCTTCTCAATTTCGAAATTACAAAAAAGAAACTTACTACAGTGCTTCCATTAGCAGTATGAATTCCGAATAAATCGTTTTTAAGAACCTCTCCTTGCATGCAAGCTCTTTCTATTTTCCTTTTCCTTTCGCATTCGACCAGACACCGTGCTAGGAGAGCCCGGAGTTGAACTCCATAGACAACCTTATATTTCAGAATCTCGTGAACAAATGCTTCAGCCTTTTCAAACAAAATTTCATCCGGAGCTTCATTTTTTTGCATTATTATCAACGAAGTTATCATACAAGCTAGATGCACGGGATATAATTCTGGTTTTTCCTCGACTTCATTTTGATCCGTTTTCTTTATCTCCGTCATTACTGTATCATCATCCAATTTCAAAGCCGTAGGGGTATCATCAGCCAAAATTCCTGGGGTAAAATCATATCCTTGAGATTTCAACGAAGCCTTTGCAAATAATTGAGCTAGATCTTTTTGTTGGAAATACGTTCGTTTTCCGAGTTCTCCAGAAAAATCAAATTCAACTCCAGCCAATTTCTTCGCATAGGAACATGCTTCAATCGCTTTCGCAATATCAGAGTAAATCAAAAACCCATTTGCAAGGATTAAAGAAAACTCGACTTTTTCTTCCAGCGACAAACCATCGAGAGAATCCATTCTTTCCAACTTAAAGAAATTAATCAGAACTTAAAAATCTAAAAAAAACTTACCAAATCGTCCATTCTGTTTTTAATAACAGGACAAGGATCAGAAAGGACGTTGGCGTAGACGTAAAGGAACTTCAATCTCAAAAACATCTCTCTAACGTCTCTCGGCACCGATTCTTCTTGCACGAACAAGAGTACATAGGCGAGGAAAAAGTATTGGATGTAGCTGAAACAGAGTAATATATAAAATACAAAGTAGAATAACAGAAATGTGAAGAATGGTAAAATTAGATGGTGATGAAGATGTCGAAAAGTGTGAGATTAAACGATATAGATATAAATAAACCTACTAAGTCAACGGATGAATGTCGATTGCACCAGAACGAAGTTGGACGAAAACAGTAAGGGGATCAGCGTCAAAGTTTTCATCGAGAATCTTGATGACATTCTGAATAATATCAAACTCTGAAGTATTCAAATTGAATCTTTTAGAAATGTTGTGATTCTCATCGAATTGGAATTCCTCGATTTTCAGGCATCCACCAAAAATAGCAAGAGAGACCCTCTCGAGACAAGCCTCGGACAAGGCGAGTTTCAAATCCAAAGGAAGAGATTCCAGCTCGTTCATCAAAGAGGGCAAAATCTGTGGTTTCGTGGAGACATCAGAAAGGTCGAATTTGGATTCATCCAGTAAGTCCTTTATCCTAAAAAATGAATATCGTTTTTGAATGCATAATCAGTACTCACCGTGGATGGATCGAAGGACCCTTAAGGGAGAAAAACTTTGAATTCGTCATTTCTTCGGCACCAGGATAGTTTTGAAAAAGAAATAAGTAGAAAAAAGAAGCTTATATAATAATTTCTCTGTTTTTACTTGTGAGGAAATCCAAAGTATAAAGAAGGTGATGGTTGGCATTCGGAGACAAAACGCGAATTCGAATCGAAAAAGGCGCGAATACTGCAATTCGTTTTTCCATTTTTCCAAGTCATCCGGTTTCCTTCTTTTTTATATCGAAGTCCCCCAGGATCCAATACCAACTTCCAGAACTATCTGAAATCGAAGGTCCTAACGGTTTCCAACAGTTCTGGAATGTTGTCTAGACAATTTCGCAGAGTTCTTTTTGGTTTTATAATTTCGGATTTCAGGATGACTGCCTCCAAAGACGATACAGTAATTTCGAAGTTGAAGGAAAAACTCCTTCTGATTGAGAAGATGGAAGAGAAAGCTTTCGGATTCACTGAAGACTTTCTGAAATCCGTTCCTGAGTCCAGTGCCGAAGAAGCTTTTCCAGTTTGTAAATCCGCAGCCAGTGTCGTGAGTATGAGGATAAACATGATGAAGAAGATCAGCGAGTCCTTGATGGAATA
>VOSG01000203.1:33197-60920 GCA_009761265.1 Halicephalobus sp. NKZ332
CCAAAGACCCAGAAACAGAGTACAAAGAAAATCGACCGATAATCAGAGAAGAGAAGAAGACCGTTCGATTACAGATGCCAGATTCGTGAGTTTCATTTCACTTTGATATTTAATTTAGACTTATACTTAATTTCTACTTTACAGGCCAGTGCTACATACTGCCCAAATGAATTCCAGTGTTCTTGCGAGTGCGAAGAAGATCCAGAGGACGATGCCCAACACCCCTCCGACCCTGAGGAAACCCACGATCGCCGAACGTCTCGAAATCAAGCCGAAAATCCTGAATTTCGACGACTCTTCCATCTTGTAAACCCCCTGCAGTAAGGACATCCAAACTCCGTTAATTCCAGATGTTATTCACTATCGAATCCATTGATGAAAGAACGATATGAGAACTATCGTTGATATTACTGAATGTCGGATTTTCCGTCAACAAGGTCTTTATGAATACACGTTTATTCCAAAGTTGTTGATTTCCTTTTACCTTTCTTCGTTTTTCGGTCCCGATTTCACGAGTATGAAGATTTTCATTGTATTTTCTTCAATTTTACTTTTTATATAATAGAACTTGAAAAATTATTCCCAAAACCCGCGACCTCCTTGTAACATAACGTTGTCATATCAGTCCCTCAATTTGATGGAGTTCCAATCGAATTTAAAAAACCCTATACTGTCCTCATTCATATCCTGTCCACTAGAGAATCAAAACTACTTTCCTAGTTATTTAAACTACAATTTATAGAGAGCCATTGGCAAAAACACGTATTTCAAAATCCAAAAAGTTAGAAAAAATACTACATAAGTTTACTTACAATTGTCGAGCCTAGGTCTAGGCACGAAGCCCTATGAAAAACGTCATCCTCGAAGTCTATTCTTCAAGGAGCGTTTTTGACGCCAGAAAGAAGTTTTTCACAGACATCCTTAGCATCTCCGAGAAGCATCTGAGTATTCTGATGGAAGAAAAGAGGATTGTCGACAGCTGCATAACCAACTCCCATGGTTCTCTTCATGACGACGACGTTCTTAGAGTTCCAAACTCTAATGACAGGCATTCCCGCGATTGGAGAATTCGGGTCATCTTCTGCGGCCTGAAAATCACAATTTAACAATTTTAAAGTATAAAATACAATAATCCTAAATCGGAACTCTCTTTAAGAACTTACTTTGTTAACAGTATCGTTGGCACCGATGACAAGAACCATATCGGCCTCTCCGAAGTCATCGTTGATTTCTTCCATTTCTTCAACAATGTCATATGGAACACCAGCTTCAGCAAGAAGGACATTCAATTGACCAGGCATTCTTCCAGCTACAGGATGGATTGCAAATCTAACATGTGCTCCACGTTCTTTCAAAATCTTAACAAGTTCTGCAATTGGATATTGAGCTTGAGCAGCACACAATCCATATCCAGGAACAATGATGATTTTCTTGGCTTCACGAAGAGCTTCAACAGTCTAAAAACAATTATTTAAAAAATATGTTTAATAAATTTATATTTATAATTCTAAAAACTTACTTGTTCAACATTAGTGAAAACAGCTTCACCAACAATTTCCTTCGCTTTTCCTGTTCCTTGAGATTTCGTTCCAACACCACCAAGAATAACATTCAGCAAAGATCTATTCATAGCCTTACACATAATATGCGAAAGGATAGCTCCTGAACTTCCAATCAATGCTCCAACAATCGTCAACAGATTATTATTCAACATCAATCCTTCTGCACAGAGTGCCCATCCAGAATATGAATTCAATACAGTAATACAAACAGGTGCATCAGCAGCTCCAATAGCCAAAGACAATGTAACTCCCATGACAGAAGATAAAGCCGAAGTTGTTCCTAACATTCCTAATCCTGTTCCAAATCCAGAAGATCCCATATAAACTCCCAAAGCTCCCAAATTCGCTGCAGCCAAACTACCATTAATAATGTGTCTTCCAGGAAGATAAATAGGAGCCGATCTAAGAAGTCCTTGAAGTTTACCATAAGCCATCAAGGATCCAGTAAAAGTAACACCACCAATATAAGCTCCCAAGAATAAAGCTGTCTTAATTGCTCCTGATCCAGCTGGGTCCTCCAAGAAGTGCGGATATTCATGCATATAATTAGCAATACATGTTACTGTGGCAGCAATACCAACAAAACTGTGGAACAACGCCACAAGTTGAGGAAGATCTGTCACCTTGATCTTATTGGCAATGAAAGATCCAATGGCCATTCCAGAAGCCATAGCAGTACCCATCTGGATGAGAGTATGGGAATCAGGATTACACAAACCCAAAGTTGAGGCTATTCCTCCAGTAACTCCAATCATTCCCAGAGCATTTCCTAATCTTGCCGTCTTCTGACTAGACAATCCGGCCAATGCTCCAACACAACACAGAGAAGAAGCCAAGAAAGTCAAAGAATTAATTTCCGGATTTCCATTGACCAATCCATAAGTGTAGATACCGAGTAAAGCTCCACCAGGAATGGCGTACAGATGATTATATTCTGGAGGATCTGTCGGGCGCTAAAAAACTTAAATAAAAAACAACTAAAACAAGTTTAACAACCTTGAACATGTCCAACATTCTCTTGGTGATCAAGAAACCACCACCAATGTTGATAGAGGAGATAAATGTGGCTCCCAAGGCAAGACTCTGAGGAGTCGTCGATGGAACCAATCCACCTCCCATCAAACAAAGTCCACCAGCAGCCGTCATTCCAGAAATAGCGTTCGTAACGGACATCAAAGGAGAATGAAGAGCCGGAGTTACTCCCCAAACGGTATGATAACCTAAAGAAAATTCCATCATAAACTTGTATAGATATCCTTCATATTCAGAAGTTCTAAATTAACTCACCAACGATACCACTCAAACCGAAAGTCGTCATCATCTGAGAAAAGCTTGCGTTCGGACTGACCAATCCCAAGGTTGTGACTGTCGTGACACCTCCTGTATAAGTCAAAGAAGACTTCAACGTCTTCTGGAAAGGAGTATCCTCAACTACAGTAACTGCCGTAACTGGTGTCGCTGCAGGAGGTGGGGGAGGAGGGGCGACCTTCGGGGGCGGTGGGGGCCAGAGGAGTTTTCCTTGATTAAGAACAATTGATCCTCTAACGACCTCGTCCTCGAGATTAACAAAGTAGTTATCTTTGTCTCCAAAGGACAAAAGCAGTTTCGTAATGTTATTGGCATAAAGAGTAGAGGATTGGGTAGGAAGTCTCGAAGGGAGATCCGTGTACCCTATATGGACCACTCCATTAGAATTCGTGTAACACTCTCCTGGACGAGTAGTTTCTATGTTTCCTCCAGCTTCTGCAGCCAAATCAACAACCACACTTCCAGGCTTCATCGTTGCAATCATTTCCTTTGTAATCAATGTTGGTGCTTTTTTTCCTGGAATCAAAGCAGTTGAAATAATAATATCAACCTCTTTACATTGTTGTGCAAACAATTCCATTTCTGCTTTTATAAATTCTGGTGACATCTCCTTCGCATATCCACCTAATCCATCTCCTGATTCTTTTATTTTAACTTCCAGGAATTCACCTCCAAGAGATTGTATTTGTTCTTTAACTGCCGCACGTGTATCAAAACCTCTCACAATCGCTCCCATATTTTTCGCTGTTCCAATAGCACTCAATCCAGCAACTCCACCACCAATCACCAAAACCTTTGCTGGTGGGATTTTTCCTGCTGCTGTTATTTGTCCAGTGAAAAATCTTCCGAAATGATTTGCTGCTTCTATAACAGCCTTGTATCCAGCAATATTCGCCATTGAACTCAAGGCATCAAACACTTGCGCTCTTGAAATTCTCGGTACACAATCCATTGCAAACACGGTCATATTTTTCTTTCCTAGGGCATCTACAATATCTTTGTTGATTGCCGGTTGGATAAAACTAATCAATGTTGATCTATCCTTGAATTCCGGAATCTCATTCTTCTCTGGTGGTCTTACTTTCAGGATGATATCAGCATTAAGAGCACCAGATTTGTCCACAACTTTCGCTCCAGCTTTCTCGTAATCTTGATCACTAAATTGAGCGAGGGCTCCTGCTCCTTTTTCGATAGAAACGTTTACTCCTTTTTTTGTCAAAGTAGCAGTCGCTTGAGGAGTTAAAGCAACTCTTTTTTCACCCTTGAAAAGTTCCCGAACAGTTGAGACATGGAGTTCTTTAAACGGCTTTCCTTTCACAGGGGCACAATAGAACCTATGGCATCTTATTGCCGAGAGCTTCAGGAGCTTCCCCTGACGATTGAAGACAAGCCGTAGTCCCATCCTTAAAAATTAAACTTAAAAAAAGATCTCTTAAAAAAATAAAAACACGAATTGATTATAGAAAAGAAGTCGATCAAACTACTTTTTTTTTTATTTACAGAAGAAAAAAATTTGATTTAACGTCCTTTCCTGATGTTTTCTCGAATCACTCAAAGGAACTACTCACTACTCCTTTTGACAGCAATGATGAACACGTGAATTCGAGTGGTATTGGAGACTATATTAATGGAATAAGAGAAAAAAAACAGATTTCTTGACACTATCTGTCCCAAGAAATCAAAATTCATCGGGACTGAAGATCAGTGTAGAAATTTTTAAATCGATAAATCAACACCAGGATATTCACTCTAAACATTAATCCGACTACAATGAGAGGTCACATCGATGAATGGAAGGATACTATGACCTTGCATATTCTGACTCAAAAAAACGAGGATTCTCTGAGGCTAGAGGTCAACAAGAGATACTTTTATCCAGACGAACCGACCTCAAGATATTGGCTGAAGAAAAACACGTGAATTACGATAAACTCAAATGTTACACTAATGAAACATCGAGATATTCCAAATTATTAAACACTTATATTAAACAAACTAAAACTACCCTCGATTAGAGGTCAATGTAAGAAAACATTAAGGTAGACGGAAATCAAACTTCAGTTATTGATTGTAAACAAAAATGGCGGTAAATCCGCCTCCGATTGTCCTCAAGCTGGAAACCCTGATTGCTACGAAAATTGACAGATGGGCGGATCTTCGAAGAAAAGCAACTTTGACAAACGAGTGCCTACGTCAAGGTAAAAAAGAGGTCAACTGATCCCGAAAAAAAGAGTTATGCCACAATTAAGCAACTTCAAGCATGGACGAACAACAAAAATGTGCTTTTTATTTGAACAAGGAGAACAGAAAGTACGAAAGGAATAGAAAAGAAGCTAAAGCACGTGGTGCCCTGATGGTTCGTACTGGTCCTGGACGGCCGCACTCCGAAAAAAACACTTTGCAAGACAAGAAACGTTGTTCGAGCATTTAGGAAGCGTTAATGACAGGAAACGAAAAATTTAATATACTACAGAATGGTATATAATAAACTTTGGACATAGGTGGAGTCCGTAAAAATTAAAAATAAAACTCAAACGTTCAGATTAATTAAGAAGAAAGTTGATAAGAAGAAGTATGCAGCATTATAGAAGAATGTGCAATGTTAAACATCCACGCTAAGTCGATGGAAGTTACGGAAAGTAAAAATAGAGCCCGAAATATAATTCTTCCTTGAAAATTATAAGTCAACTATAGGAAATAAAGAATGTAAAATAATATAGGTGTATCATGTTAAATATTCACATTAATTTAGTTAAAATTATGAGAAATAAAATAGATCTTAATAAATTTCTCTAGGCAATTAAAATGCAGTGATAAGAAACAAGAAATATGAAACATGGGTGGATGTCCAATGTTAAACGTTCGTGTTAAATCGATGAAAATCACGACAAATCAAAACCTAATTCGACATTCAAACGTGTTCTGGGCAATTAGAAGGGGTCCACGATAATGGGGAAGTATAAAATATTATGGAATATTAAAAGTTAAGAGTTGAAAATCAAAATTACACCATTCAAAATCACAAAAAAACTCAACACAAAAAATCCATATTATTTTAAAATAAAATTACTATATGAAATAACTATCGTCACAAGGATCCTCATGGGGTTGTGGGAGATATTTCGTGTGAACTTTATTGGGGGAATTAAGAGGAATAAAAAAGTAAACTTTCTATCATCCTCGAATCCCGACTTCCGTCTGTGAGCGAGTCGAAGTTACCCTTTTTAACTTCATTTCCCGATTCTTCGACCAGTTTTGACTCAGAACCTCAGAGCGAAACTTTCTTCTATAAAGTTTCAGACATGATGTTTTGCACGTATTCATTTTTTTGTTGATTTTTTACCAGTCTTGATTTCAAAATTCTAAAGGAAGTCTTTTTTTAAAAGGAATAAAGTCAAATTTTTGGACCTTCCTATCCTCCCTCTCGTTTTCAACTAGTCTTAAAAGAAAAATCTCGCAACGAAAACTTTCTTCTCGAATGAATTGATGTTGACGTCCTGCACGTTTTTGTTGCAACTTTTACCTTTTGTTTATCACTTATTTCATCATATTTACTTTCAAAATTCTCGAGAATCGTTCTCCTCTATTTTCCGTCGTGAATTTATCGGTATTTGCATGTTTAACAAACCCTTTTCAGCGATTAACAGAAATGGCTCACCGACAAGTGGTTCGTTCGTTCATGACAAGGTAAGTCTTCATTCCTTTTCTTTTTTGTTTAAAGGACCATTTCAAATCGGCCTCCATCACGTGTTTAACGTTAGTACGAGGAACTGATATATGAAATCATTTTTTTTGCGAGAAAGCGATATATGGCATCATGCTTTTGCAGAATACTAACGTATGATCTTTTTCAGTGCTCGTGTCATGGGTCACAATCTCGGAGAAGCTGGTGCCGGAGCCGGAAAGGGCGGCGGATCTGGAGGCAGTGTTCGCGACGCCGGCGGAGCTTTCGGCAAACTGGAAGCTGCTCGTGAGGAAGAATACTTCCACAAACTGGTGTGTTATCTTCCAACTTTATCGAAATTATTATTTATTTCCTAATTTTCAGAAGCAAGCTCAATTGAAGGACCTCAAGGGTCAAATTTCTCGTGAAATCGAACATCACGAACAGCAACAGAAGAACCATGCTGAGGTTATTGCTCGTCATAAGAAACGTATTGAGGAGCTCAACAATGAGGAGAAGAACCTCAAGTAAATTTATTAGGTCCATTTCCTCAATCTTATCTTCCATTAATGGTTTGATAAGTTTGGATACATGTAGTTTTTCCAAGAGGTTTGTTCAGTAATGATTTTATTTTGATTAAACCTGCTTTGTCGGAATTTGTCATCAAATCGAGTACTCATGGAGACCCGTTGTGCCCGGGAAAGTTAAAAATCTAGAGAAAATAGGTTGAAAAACGAGGGACGGATATCTTTGTATTAAGTAATAGGAACTAAGACTATTGCACAAAGGGAAGACTAAACAACTTGAGCACTGGTCTCGGAATCATCCTGAAAGACGAAGCTTCATATCATTGCCGAAGCGTTTTTCGAAAATTTCACTTTTCCATTATCAGCGTCTACGCTGATTTCTTGAGTAAGACTCTCATCGGCTCCCGATGAGTTATCCAAGGTCCTTCCATACTGAAACGACAGAATGTTGAGAAATCAAGAAATTAAAATTTACGTTTTCCATCTGTCTTCTGGTCGTGAGGATCCTGGCTAACGGACGACACATCCTCGGCATCGTCTCCATCAAAGTCGGATTTGCATTCGTTAACAGGGGTTTGAGGATTTTCGCATCGAAATTGTACCATTTCCTTGGCAGAAAAGCTTTGTCCCAAGGATTATGTCCGTGTACTGTAGGAGTTTGAGGAGTACTGTTTCCTGTGCCTTCGTCATCATCATCTCTTCTTTCCACATTATCACCATACTTGATTCCCAAGTGATCTATCATCCAATTTGCTAATCCACCGTTTACCAATACAGTAACTATGACAGCCATGGAAGTTGTCGAGAGCATCACTTGTCTGTTCTCTGTCGAAGAATTTCTGGAAGCTAAAGCGAAGGAAACAGCTCCTCGAAGACCAGAAAAAACAATCATATGTTGATGGTTCATCGGGATTGGAGGTTTTCTTTTGAGGTTCAGGAACGAACATAAGGGATAAACGAAAGCTGCTCGAGAAATCACCATCGAAAGCTAAAAATTTCCTTTTAAAAAATGATCTAAAAAGTAATTCATACCAAAGCAAAAACCAAAAACAAAATGTTCCATTTCATTGCATTACTCGTGACGACAGCTACTCCTATGTAGATGAAGATGAAGCCTTCCGCGAGAAAAGAAATCATTTCAAAGAATTGTTTTGTCCGATTTTGTGATTCTTCCGAAAGATTGTTGAAAGTATAGTGAGCTTGGCAAATCCCACAAAATAAAACCGCCACAATTCCAGTAAATCCGACGACTTCCGCAAGGAGAAAGCTAACGTAACTTAGAAGAATGAACATCCCTGTCTCCAAATTCGGGAATTCCGCAATCAAAGTGAATTTCGTAATCAACGCATTGATACATCCTATAGCAGATCCAAGCAAAAGTGATCCGAAAAAGACGTAGAAAAACGACCATATGGAATTACCAATAGCAGCCATATCGAAAGTATCTGAGCTTCCGGGGGAGTAAGTGTCAATTATTCCTGCCATCACAATGGCAACAGCGTCATTCAAAGCGGATTCTCCAAAAACCAAGGCATATAGATCGGCTTCGACATTAAGCTCATTAAAAACTGCCAAAACAGACACTGAAAAATATTAAAATCAGTTTAAAATATTTAAATAGAAACTTACGAGGATCTGTAGGAGACATTATGCATCCGAAGAACAGAAGCTCTTGGAACTTGAATCCCATCATGAAAACGGTTGAAAAAACATACATAAACAAGCCGATCAAAAAAGCCGAAACCGTTGTTCCTATGAAAACGAACGAAAGAATACTTCCTATATTCCTGAAGAATCTTCTTTTTTTCAAACTGTAGCCAGCATTGAAGATAACTGGAGGCAAAATAATGTTGAAGAAAATTTCTGGAGAAAAAACTGTTTTTCTTTCAATCTTTTTCTTTTCTATTTCTGCTTTCGAATCGGCAAAAAGTCCTTCAATAATTTCGTAATGAAAATGAACTACGGAATTATCTGGTTTCGAAACTCCTAACCTCAGAAAATCCGGAGGTCGGAAAACTGCGGATTTATTTGAAGGAATAACTTGGATTGTGTTTGATTCTATTCTTCCTGTATTTGTCCATAAAATCATATATCCAATCAGCATTCCATAACACAGTGTTAATCCAGATTCATTGATGAAACGGAGTCGATGATGTTTGAAAAACCAGGCTGTCAGGACAATCACTACCATGGAACTAGTGAAGATTAATAAAATCATCGAATCAATGTGGTGAATTAACAAAGCTCTCTGAAAACTCATATATCAATATATATAAAGTAATTTAAAACAAACTCTCTCAGCGAAGTATTCAATGTCATCTTCAGAAGCCATATTTGAACTGTATCTCCGACTTTCAACAATTCCGATAAAAAGTAAAAAAAATAAAAAAGATCCGATTGTTAATATTCGTCCCAGAAATTTCTCCATTTTCGGCTTTCAATACAATGACAAGGAAAAATATGAATAAATAATGAGTTGTACAAAAACAACCGCTTTTCTTTTCTTCTTTGGACTCAAAATCAGCTTTTTCCTTTGGATTCAGTATCTTTTTCCTTTGAATTCAGAACCGATTGCTTTCTCATTCAGAATCACTTTTAAAAACTTTGTTCATCGCTGGATGAACTTCCTTCAGCACCGGGAATTTTTTGTCACTGGAAATCAAAGTTCAATCAGCAGAAAAACACGGGGAGAGTCAGAAATCGAAAAAAGATTAATTCGGACAGTGGACACGATGAAAATTTTTTCACGTTCCAGAAAGATCTTTCATATTGATATCAGTGGTGGAAATAATGTTAATTAGATAAAGGTTATTTTGATGACAAGTTTAAAAATATTTAGAAGAGAATTTAGTAAAATAAGTTCAAAGAGATATTTTCATGTGCGAATATCAGCAATAAAGATACTATCAGCATCATAAAAATTATTTCAATATTGAATTTAAAGTAAGAATATATTAAAAAAGAATTTTAAGAAGGAAATAATAATAATTAATACGCTATACTTAATGAAAATATTTTCCTCTTCTGAGAAATGTTTTTCATATATCGATACCAAGAAACAGGTCTTGCTTACGTTACAGAAGCTATTTCGAAATCAGAATTGATTAGCAGGAAGAAAATCAAAAATTAACAAAAATAGACAAAATATAATCAGGAGCGACTATTTTTGGGTCATGGAAATTCTAGAAGTAGTTTTATATACTGGTGATTCACAGACATTGTGTTCACATCACAGAAGGCGTTCCAAAAAGAAAGTCAAAAGAATCGAGGACAAATATTAAAAATTAAAACGGGGGAAATTTACTATATTAATTCCTTTTACTGATTTCAAAAGATTTTCAATCTAGAAATATTTTATACATATATCAATATGAATAAAAAATGCATTACTCACAGTATAGAGCTTATTTCAAAATGAAATCGATGGAAAAGGAATATTGGAAACTAAAGAAAATAAAAAATGATAAATTTGAAAGTAATTTGTGTACTTCAGAAATATCTAGTAAATATATCGATATGAGTAATGTGCCGCTACTTACGTTATAGAACCTATTTCGAAATAAAAGCTTAAAATAGAATCGATGAAAAGGGAACATTCGAAGTCAAAAAAATAGAAAACTAAGTTTTGTAAATCTCATTTTCAATTTTTGGGAATATTTCTTATGTATATCAATATGAGCAATGAGCATGCTACCTATGTTATAAAACTTGTCTCAAAATAGAAGTTAAAATGGAATCGATGAAAAAGCAACCAAATTTCACTTACCCAGGGAACACTCTTCCCGACTGGATTTCTTCCACTTTTTATCCTCGCAAATTTCCTTATATTTGTTTATTTCCTACTATTTCTTATGGGTTTGCTTAAAAGAGTTTGGCATACAGCTTCTAAAGATTGGAAAAATGCCAACTATCAGCTGAAGGCGGTTTTGAAGGCGAAATCTATCGAGGAAGGTGAGAAAGTCCTCGCTCCGAAGCATCCGACAGATTCTAAAAATTTCGAAAAAGCTCTGAAAGATCCTGGACTCAAAAAAGTAAGTTATTTCTCAGTTTTGAATGATTTTGATATATGGAGACTTTGTGAAGACGACTATTTGAAGATTCGTGAGTATTGCACAATCTTGCGGTAGTGACGTCATTGAGTTTTTCCCTATAAAATTCCCTCATTTCAGTTAATAGACGAGAAGAACGAGAAGCTGGTCGATAATGTCAGTAAAATTAATATCAAATCTACAGACCCTCCGGAACGATGGACTTCTGCAAAGTAGGTTTTTTAGAAATTGATATATGGATGTTCCTCAAAAGATTCAAAAGATGATGTAATTTTTTGGGAATATCTAAAAATTCGGATTCTGAAAGATTTATTTTTAATTTTTATGATATGATTTAAATTTTCAGACAACTACCGACTCGAGAGACTGAATGGGAACACCGGAATGATCCCAATTGGGAGTTTGGATTTTACGAACCTCCTTTGGAAAAAATGCAGAAGAACAAGGTGATGTTGAGAGAAGCAGTAGAGCTTTTGAGGAAGAGGATGGAGTTCGAGCTTCCCGGACCTGACGGATCTAGGAGGAAGTTCGCAGAAGATGCCCTGAAAAATTACAAGGAACATCCGGCAACTTCCAGGATTGAGGAAGAAAAACTGGAAAGAATTTGGCAATATTTCCGACCCTTCGAAAGACACGATAAACAGAGAGTCGTCCGGAAACAGGACCTGGAGGAACTGAGAGAAACCTTAGAAGGCAGGTCTCGGAGTGGATCCTTGGCTGATGTAGATCTCAATCTGGCTCTGGAAGAGGATAAGGACCAAAGTCACAGAAGTGTCTTCGCAAGGAAATTCTTCCAGATGACAGATGTAGAGAAAAAGGAATTTTTGGAAGCTGTTATGGAAAAGAAGGAAGCAGAGAGGAAGAGACTGGAAGAAAGGTTGAAAGAAATCAAACTTTTAGAGGCAGAATCGAACGAAAAGGAGGAACAGGAAGAAGAGGAAAAACAGAAAAAGAAAAATTAGATTTTTAGGCGGATTAGGAATTATAAATTATAAATCAAAATCCAAGTGTGCGAAGGAAATATGTGGTTTGAATCCATGGAATATCTTTGACTTGATATTTATAGCTTTTTGGATCTGTGAAGATATCTTCCATTCGAGTTTAATTTTCGTGTTTTTTGACTTCGTGGAAGTGCCTTTCATTTGTCAATTTTTGTAATCTTGTAATTTCATACATAGTTTCAGGAAAAATGAAGAACAAGTTCGCTACGATCGATTTGTTTGCTGTTTTACATGATCTTCAGAAGTTCGTTGGAATGAGGGTGACGAATGTGTACGACATCGACTCAAGGACATACCTTCTGAAACTCCAACGTCCAGAAGAAAAAGTTATTATTCTTTTTGAATCGGGAGCGAGAATACACCAGACGACACATGACTGGCCGAAATCACAACTTCCGTCTCAATTTTCAATGAAATTCAGGAAGCATATCAATCAGAAAAGATTGATTTCGATAAAACAACTGGGAGTCGACAGAATTGTGGATATGCAATTTGGAGAAGAAGAAAGAGCATGCCACGTTATTGTGGAGATTTATGATAGAGGAAATATTGTTTTGACGGATAACAACTATGTTATTTTGAATATTTTGAGACCGAGAACAGACAAGGATACGGATGTGAGATTTTCTGTGAAAGAAAAGTATCCAGTGGATCAAGCCAGACAAAATTCATTCCTGCCTTCTAATGAATCTATACAATTATTTTTGGAGAACGCGAAAAAGGGAGAAATTTTGAGAAAAGCTTTGATAAAGCATGTACCCTTTAGTTCTGCATTGTTGGATCACTCTATCTTGAGTGTTGGACTTCCAGTTGATGTGAAAGTAAGTTTGATTAAAATTAAATACAGTAGTTTCTAGAGCTTAAATGTGGATTTATTTTATTTTAATCTAGATATATTGATGTTTGGATTTAAATATAATACTTATTTTTTGAATTTAGATCGGAGTTGATTTGGATGCTTCACCCGAAACTGTTGCGAAAATTAAAGAAGCTTTGAATTTGGCAGAGAAAATTCAGGAAGGAATTCATGTAACTCCTTCGAAGGGATACATAACCTATCAGAAGTTCAAACATCACGATGGCTCAGAAGCAGAATCTTACAATGAATATCACCCATACAACTTCATTCAATTTAAGATGGAGAATTCGAAATTCCTTGTTCATGAGTTTGAGACTTTTGGAGAATCAGTGGATAGATTTTATTCTGTTTTGGATGAGCAGAAAGCGGAGCAAAAGGTTTTAAATACGGAAAAGCAGGCAATAAAGAAGTTGGAGAATGTGAAAAAGGATCACGAAACGAGGTTGAAGCAATTGGAGGAGATTCAAGAAAATCAAACCTTGAAGGCTGAGAGAGTGGAATTAAACAAGGATATAGTGGATCAAGCCATATTAATAGTAAGATCAGCAGTTGCAAACAAGTTTTCGTGGGATGAGATAAAAGAACTATTGGAAAACTTGGCTGAGAAAGGAGTTCCAGCAAGTAAAGCAATAATTAAGACAAATTTGTCGTCGAATGAGATAACTATGAGACTTGGAGATCCATATGATGAAGAAGCAGAAAAGGTTAATATTGATATTAATATTGATCTTTCGGCAGCTCAAAATTCAAGGAAGTTCTTTGGTGATAAGAAGTTTGCAGCAGAAAAAGAACAAAAAACTTTGGCAGCATCGAATAAAGCTCTGAAAAATGCCCAAATGCAGACGAAAACGAAAATTGATCAAGTTCGAGCAAGAAAAAATTTGTTAAAAGCAAGAAAACAACTTTGGTTTGAGAAATTTTATTGGTTTATTTCTTCAGACAAATATTTGGTGATAGCAGGAAAAGATTTCCAACAAAATGAACAACTTGTGAAGAGATATTTGAGACCTGGAGATATATATGTTCATGCTGATATTCATGGAGCATGTTCAGTTGTTATTAGGAATAAAAATAAAGATCAAGAAATACCTCCAAGAACTATAAATGAAGCTGGAACGATGGCTATATGTTACTCAAGTGCTTGGGAAGCAAAGATAGTCGTAAATGCATGGTGGGTGAAGCATGACCAAGTTTCGAGAACAGCACAAACAGGAGAATATCTTCCTGCTGGTTCATTTATGATTAGAGGAAAGAAGAATTTTATCCCTACTAGTCAACTTCAACTTGGTTTTGGACTCTTGTTTAGATTGGATGAGGAATCTGCGGCAAATCATAAGGCCATGGAATCACGATCGAATACGGCTTTGATGAGTCATATGTCCATAACGGAAGAGATTGTGGAAGAAGAGGATCAGGAACTAAAGCTCGAAGACGAAGAAGAAGATAATGATGAGAAAAATGAAAACGATTTAGAAGATGTAGAAGAAGAGGAGGAAAAGAACCATGACGAAGGAGAGAAAGAGGGAGAAGGTGAAGATGGAAAAGTACAAGGTGATGATCAAGAGAAAAATAAAGAAGGAGATGTCGATGACATGGAGTTCCCGAATATTGAAGTTAATGTCAAGCAATTGGAAGCCATGAATGAAGGAACTGAAGAGGAGTATACAGTTGTCCAATTTACTCAACCTGTGAAAAATCCTAAAAAGATCGATGAGAGAGAAAAGTATTTGGCTGAGAAAAAGAAACAGGAGGAAGAGGAGAAACTCAGAAAGAAACAAATGAAACGTGAGTTATTTTTTATATTAAAATTAAAATTGGTTTTTATTTTAGAAGAAAAACAACAAGGTCCATTGTCAAAGAGACAGAAACATAAGCTGGAGAAAATTAAGAAGAAATATAAAGATCAAGATGAAGAAGAAAGAGAAATGAGGATGAAACTTTTGGGAATAAAGAAACCGGAAATTCCTTTGGATACTGTAATGAGTCAGAAACCCGAAAGAACAGAAAAACCGAAAAAAGAAATAGAACAAAAACAAGATAAAGAAGATCAACAGGATGATGAGGATGTTCCAGATGAAGAAAGCGAACTCCAAAATGATGAGGATTCAAAAATTACCAACGAATTTTGCTCGAAACCATTAGATGATGATTCCTTGTTGTATGTAGTACCTGTTTGTGGACCTTATTTTTCTATGCAGAAATTCAAGTACAAGGTTAAAATTACACCAGGAATTAGTAAACGTGGAAAAGCAGCAAAGACAGCTTTACAATTATTCTTGGTAAGTTCAATAAAGTTGCTTTTATATTTAAAAACATGATTTCAGCGTGACAAAACATCCACTTCAGCAGAGTTAAATTTGATCAAGGGTCTCGTTAGTGATGATCACATTGCTTCAAATATTCCTTCAAAAGTCAGAGTCAGTGCTCCTCAGCTTTTGAAAATGAAGAAATAGCTTCAAAGAAATTAATTATTCTAGTTTAAGGGTGAAATTAAGATTTTTTAAGGGTAAAATTATTTAAATTTGTTTTTCAATATATCATAAATTTATTCTTTTCTAAACATGGAAATCAAAAACATGAGACCGTTTTTAACTGTAAGTCTAATACCGATATCCGTCTGACCACTTGTTTTTTGTATTCTCAAAACGAGATCCTTTTGAATAAGATTCATGATCTCGACGACCATTCAACTGACTTGCTTCCGCTGATTCTGCAAAAGCAGTCAAATCTGCTTTTTGGAGTAGTTCTTCTCTATATTGATCCACTTTTTCTTGCATAAATGGATCTTTTGTTTCTTCGAGTTCCTCTTGGAACAATAGTACTTTTGTCTAAAAAACAATTATAAAAATTTATAAAAATAAAAAAAAACTAACCTCTATACTTCTTAGAATTTTTCTTTTTTCATCAGATGATTTTCCACTCGCACTCGTCACTTCATCTTTATTTCCTGCTCCAAGTTTAATCGCAATCCCTCCAAATGACGCTTTTTTCTGAGATGGAGAGTGATTTTTCAAACTCGAACTTGCATAACTATCTTCTCTATGATCATCATAGTCATCTCTTTCCCACTTAGAAGCTATCGTCGTTTCTTTTTCTTTCGTTGTATCAACTTGAACCCATTCATCTTCACTTTTAAAGTTGAATTTATGCTTTTCTTCATTTTCTATGCTCTGGATTTCATCTTCACTTCCTGAATTTCCATCATCTTTACCTTCTCTCGACGGTGATTCCTTTCTTTTCTTAGTGTCTTTAATGCCATAGAACAAGTTCTGAAGTTGTATCAAATCCTGTCTCGGATATATCGTGTTATCACTCCATAATTGCACACAACCCGATACTCTTGATCTAAATTGAGATTGATTTATCCTCGTCGGGATCTTCTTCATAATAGCGTTAAACTCCTCAAATATCGGTTCTAGTTTGGGTTCTATATGCTGTCGATAGTTCGCTATATCCGGTCCAATAACTTCACAATTAGCCAAAATATCACTTAACAGATAAAAACGACCAAGTTTCTTGTACAATGGCGTTTCTGGTATCATCAGTGCTTCACAAATACAATCCACAATTTCCCTCGCTGATTTCGCTCTTCTAAGACACCAACACATAGCAAGTCCAACATGACGTCTTTTCGGGGTCAAATTTCTTAACATCTGTTCCAAAAAGTCTCTATCATCGTCAGAAAGTGCTCCTCTTCTTTTCCTTGCTCTTTCAGCTTCATATTGAGACCTTTCCATTTCCATAAAATGTCGTTTTTTCTAAAAACAGAAACAATAAAAACTCGACATTTACTTTGAAAAATAAAATTTCCCGGAAAACTTACGTAAAAATCGCCTTTAGCTTTCGGTTTATAAGCAGTATAATACAGTTGTGGTGGCATCTCGTCATATAAACTAAGAGGAGGAGGTTCCCACCAACTTCCCTCATCAAACATCCTGAATCTCTCCGTTCTCCACTTGTACGGGTCATCACCTTGAAGAGTCGAATACAGTTTCCATCGATAGTAAACATGAGTAGGTTGACAATTTTCATATAAAAATCTGAAATTTCCCGAAATTACTTCGAACTAAAAAATCAATTACCTAAAAATAGGATTTTTCATCTCTCTTCCCATGATAGACGCTTCAAATTGTGGACCTTCACGAATAACATACTCGATTGTCCGATGAATCAATCTCAGTAATGGCCTAAAATAAATTAATATCTTTTTTGCCTTGAAAATCCAAAGTTTTCCGTCATTGTATCACTACCATTATCGGAAATAAAAGATAATTTAAAAGGAACAATGACATAAATACTTCAAACTTCCATAGCGCAAAAACCTGAACATCAAAGCAGCGGCTTACCTGTCGGTTGGGATAACGACTCGGACAATAGCATTTCGGAGCATCTATAGGATAAATAATAAGTTTTTTTAAGATAAAAATTAAAGCTCCAAACTATATTAGGGAATTTTTCTTTTTTATAAATAAATTAAAAAATGCAAACCTTATCATAATCCTGCTTTCTTGGATCATTTTCTTTAAAGACATAATTCAGTTCCGGAAGTATACCGTATTTCGCTGTGAACTCATCAAGATCAACTTGTCTCGGTTTCGCGTTGAACGGTAATCCCGTCGGACCATCCGGGAGAGCCAAGGCAGCAAGAGGCGGCGGCACGTAGAAAGGCTAGAGTATCAACACATAACATCAACTCCAAATACAATGATGATCTGTATTCAAAACTCTACTTACAACAGATGGAATTTCTACAACTTTTCCCCAGTTGACTTTTATCTCGGATCCATTAACTTCGCCTCCATTCATTATTCCCAATGCTCGTTCTGCATCTCTCCTCGACATGAAGGCGACAAAAGCGAACAAGTACTGTCGATGCTCGCCTTGTCGAGGATACAGGATTCTCGCAGAAGCCAAGGGGCCAAAGCTGCCGAAGGTGTCGTAGAGATCTTCCAGTGTTGTCTAAAAGGTGTTTCAGAAATCGCGATTAAACCTAATACTCACGTCAAGGGGGAGATAAGAAATGTATAGATTCGTCGTTTCCAAATTCTCACTGAATTCGGAGTAATTGGAATCCAAGTAAGGATTCGTCAAAACAGCCTTCATCCGATTGAGTTCTTCCCCACTTAGTCCAGATGCTTGGAGCTGTTTTTCTTTTTCATGTTTCCTTTCTGCTCGTTGTTCTTGGATTCTAGAAAGCAGAAAAGTGATGAAAGTTGTATGAGAATTACAAGAGTAGGACTTACGTTTTTAGCTCATTCATGAAAGATGCCAGATTCGAGACTTTTGGCTTAGTCTCCGGCTTTCCTGGTTTCGGAGGCCTATTCACTGGAGGAGGAACAGTGGACGGTGTCGAAGGCAACTCGGGGATCTTGTTAACTAATGGAGGAGCTGTGGACAAGGTTATCGATACTTTCCCGCTCCCGGATTGAGCCATGAGTCTCTGGGCAGTTTCGGCAGCTTTTTTGACGGCTTCCTGGAATTCAACTGGCTTCGGTGCTGGGATCGAGACCGGTTTCGGCACCACTGGTATTGGAACATAACTCTTATCTATAATTATCACAACGTATTACTTACATTTGAAGCATACTTTAAATATTTAAATATCACATAAACTACATGTTTTGAGAAGCTCTTTAGATATAAAGTATTCTTTAAATGCACTATTTTTGTACAAAGGAACCAGAAACAGACCTGCATTGACAACTTCGCCTCGGACGAATGCTACCGTCGCGGATTTCGTCGATTCGAAAGTATCTTTGAAATCTTTGAGCACTTCCGCAAGTTTTTGCTCTTCTTCCTCCTGAAATCCATCAACAAAGCTACATTATGGATAAAACTACAAAAACCAACCCTCTTTTTCTTGTATAACCGATCCATTTTAAGTTCTGAGAAAATCAATTTAGAAAATGAGGAACAAAAGGGACTCGGAAACTAAACCGCGAACGGATTTTCGCGTCAAGAACAGTCTGAAAAGAGGTCGGAAAAGTTTGGAAATAAAAACTCTTTTTGTGGACTTTCCTTTCTATATTACCTGATAGAATTATAAAATTTTGAATTTATGGGAAAAATTGGTTCAAACAGTGAAGAAATGAACGGACTCAAAGAAACTTCGAATGGATTTTCGCTTCGGGAACAGTTCGAATGAAATTTCGAAAATGAAAGCATACTTGTTTTATAGATTTTCCTTTTTATATTACTTGGATAAAACTACGAGATTTTGAAGCTCCGGGAGAATAAAGTTAGACAATAAAGGAGAAAGAAATTCAACAAATACGAATGGGTTTTCGCTTCGGGAACAGTCGAATAGTTTCGAAAAAGTTCGAAAACGAAATAAAAGAACTTTCTTCTAACAAACTTCTTAGATTACCTGGATAAGGTTACAGAAGATCACATAGAGTTCTTGAATTTACTGAGTGCCTTTAGAATTTTAAAGTGATTTTAAAAATAGTCTATTTCTGAAGTTCTGAAAAAAGTACTTTTGAGGTTTTAAAAATCTGCCGCTAAAATTTTGAAAATACACTAATTCTGAGATGCTAGAGAAAAAACCACTAGAACTTCGAGGAAAAACTACTTCTGGGCTTCCGCAAAATTTATTGATGGAAATTTGAAAGAAATTATTTCCAAAATTAAAAGACTGCTTCTAAAATCGAAGAATCCTTCCAGAAAAAATAGACGACTTTAACGATGTTAATCCAATTTTTGACTTTCTATTTTTACTCAAATCTATTTTAATTTTATCTAAGAACTTTTCCTAAAAATTCCTTCCAAAATTGCCGAAATTCGATGTTTCCATTGTTGTCAAAAAAATTAAAAACTGACTTTTTTGAACTATAGTTTTCATATTTTATTCAAAAGAATAACAATATTGCCTGTGTCCAAAAAGCAATTGCATTTTTGACATTTTTTATTCCACTTCCAAATTTCCCAAAAAATTTCTCTAGTTTGAACATTTATTATTTATTTTAAAAAGTTCTTATTGTTTTATTTATTTTTATTTCATTTATTGCAAAATCTTTATCTTTGTAAATATTTCTTCTTGAATTAAATTTTCTGAACCTCATTATCTTAACTTTTTTTTCATTTCTCTTTTTTAATTTTTTCTTTTGAATTATGTTTTAATAGAAACGAAAGGATTGAAGAGCTCTCCCGAGAGATTCAGAATCGGGCTGTTGCTGTCCTTAATCCCTCCCTGAGGCCGGGCTTTCCTTTTCGGCACCTCCAAAACGAGTAATAATTTTTAATAACTTTTTTCTCGCGCAGTCAATTCAAAATTCGAGTGGCACTTTTTGACATGAGAGCTTTTAATTTCTTCGTTTACGATCTTATAGATTCAATTATCGTCAAGTACAGATTTTAGCCGGGAAATGTTTTCGTTTGAGTCACACTATGGAAGTAGGAATGTCTCCTACGAAATTACTCGAGAATTTTTTTGCTAAAATTTAAACTTTCGAAAGTCTGTGTTTACGTGGTTTTCCAGAAGCTAAAAATTGTATTCATATGAAAACAAATATTTTCCATAAAATTTAAAAATTGTCTGAATACTAAATTTTAGAATTTCCTAGTCAAGACTAAGAATTATAAAAATGGTTGTAAAATTTTTGTTCGTATCACTTTCTAAAACTCCAAGTCACCCTATTTCTTTTAAATTTCACCTTTTTTTAAAAAGTTTGTTTTATGTTTTCAAAAAAAGTTGTTTCCGAAACAAATTTGAAATTAAAACTTCAAAACCATTTTTGAGCCCGACAGCTGGCGAAATTGCCTTGCTCAAAGAATCACATTTCCTTTAAATTTATCCGATCCGAGACAACTGCGAAATTGAAGATCTAAAAACTCGGCCAAAACGAAAAAAGTATAAAATTGACAATCTTGTCCTGTTGACTGGTTGACCGATCGCCTTCGGCATCGACGCCTTTTTAATTAACTCTGACTGATCGCTGTTTTGTTTTCCTTAATTGACTTACCTTCCTGCTTAATTTTATACATTTAGTTTTAAACTTTTAAGTTTTATTTTACTTTTTATTTCTTTATCTTTCAAGTTTCATTTGCCAAGTCTTAAATACTTTTTTGGAATTTTAATTTAATTTAATTTTACTCATTAAGCATTGTATTTGCATTTTTATTTTTTACTTTATTTTATTTGTTGCTTTTTAAATCAATTTGTTTTACTTTTTTGCTTTTAAATTACTTTTATAAATCCGCTTTTTAATTTTTTACAAATTAATTTTTCTAATTTAACTTTTCTTTTTTCAGGCCAAATGAAGAATTGCCTTAGGCAAAACTCGGAAAAAAATGAAAATCGATAGAAAATCAAAATTTTTTATTTTTTATTTATTATTTTTATTCAAGTTAGTAAAAAGTCGGACAGTTGACGAAGACGAAGATTCAGAATGTCCAGAAGGATGTCTTTGTGAAGAAGAAGATACTGTAAGTACAAAAATGTTTTAAACTCTTAAAATTGAAAAACATTTGAAATTAAGTTTCCTAAAAATTAAAAAATAAAATTTCAGTTATTTTGTAACAATTTGGACATCTCTCGGATCCCGAACTTCTGGCCGACCCACTACAGAAGGGTCATCATCAGAAACAGCTCCCTCACAACACTTCACAAAAATTCCTTTAGGAAATTCAAGTTCCTCGAGGAATTAAAAATCGAAGAAAACTTTCATCTTGATGTGATAGACAAATATGCCTTCAAAGGACTTCCAAAGCTGAGGTTTTTGTCTTTGGTCAAAAACCCGAAGTTGGCACAGATCTACAAGGCGACTTTCAGTGGGATCGGGAATGAACAAAGTCTGAAAATCCATCTGAAGAAAAATGGACTTCAACAAATGGGACCCCTTTCTTTCAAGTTTGTTTTTTATTTTAAATTTCTTTAAAAATATACTTTTAGAAATTTAAATAATGTGAGGGAATTATTAATCGATGATGAGTGTATTTTCTTCCAATCGAATTCCCTCAGCTCAATTTCTGTCTTGGATTTTGTCTTCATCAAAGGTGCCTGTGGTTTGTCTCCAGAAACTTTCTCGAACACTACCAGAGTTCACAATCTTCACATATCTGAGAGCAGATTTGACCTCACAACCAGAGCTTTCGACGGCTTATCTCATGTCAATCATGTAAGTTTTTGTATAAAATAAAAGTTTTTCTGTAGAATTAAAAAGTTTTTTTAAGATATTAATACAAAATAATCAAATTCCGGAAATTTTCGAAGACACTTTCGGCGGATCTTCGACGATAGGCAACATCCAAATCCAAACGAACAAAATCGGGATTCTCCATCCGAGGACCTTCGCTTCGACAGAAAATCTCGGAACTGTTGTTTTCACACAAAATGTGATAGAAAAACCCCTGGCTTCTCCGGAATGTATCCTCAACGAAGCTCAGCGATTTGTCTTCACCGACAATACTATATTCTGTGGATGTCCCATGAAATGGATCAAGTACCATCAAGTAATTTTTTGAATCTATTTTTTTAAAGTAATATTTTATGGAATATTCCAGAACTCTGAAATTCTAGAATCTTCCAAAATCCGATAAAATTTTCGGGATTTCCCTGAATTTCGTAAAACTAATTACTTCCAATTTTAAAAAGAGTATAGTAGTTAATTCCGGATTTTCAGGACCGGGTGTTCTTGAAAGAGAACTTTTGCGGCCGAGAGGAAGCCTTCAAGTCCCTGATCTACTTCGAACCTCAGGGGTGTCCCACAGAGAAACTCCCCGTCGTCCAGACAACGACTCCAGGATTGCTTCTGGAGTCTTACTTCCCTATGAATTCTTGTGAAACACTTAGTTCAAAGGTCTCATTTTTTGTTTTTTTGACTTCTCAGGTCTTCTTTCGCTCAACATTTTTGTGAATAAAAAAATTCTTAACATAAGAAAACTAATTTTTGAAATAAAAAAGTACTAATTTTTATAAGTAAGAAAAATCAATTTTCAACAGGTGAAAAAATAATTCTAAAATTGAAAGACTGCTTTTAAGAAACAACAAATTTTTCTCCTACTCTGAAATTGGGATTTCCAGAAGCTGTTATTTTTCCTTGTTCGACTTTAACTGTTTCTTTGAAGGTGAATTTCGGTGTTTTCGCAATTATCCATTCCCAGGAAACGAGTTCAGAAAGTTTGGAATTAATCCCCGGGAAAGAGGCTTCATCGAAATCCTCGATCATCAGGCACTTTGACTTCTGAAAATTAAGAAATAGAAATACAGTAACCACAATATTACAAGCATCAAGAATCATTTTTTACGAATTTTTAAAACTTCAAATATTTTCCAGAAATTCCCACAAAATCTCAGAACCCTAGTATTATCGAAAAGGAAATCACCTGGAATTTCTTGACGAAGCTCTCGATCAACAGCATCTGGACCTCCTCTATCGTAATTCCAGGGACTTCTTGAGACAGTTGTCCGACATGTTTCGCAGGCACACTCCTCGTCGCATTCGTCTCTATCATATCCTGTAAAACACAATAAAAATAAATTACAAAAATATACAACCTTCCAAGGAGATTTCAGGGATTGTCTTAAAAGTTCTAAATCCTCAGAGATCAAGAGAGTCAGATGATGATATGCTCGGTTCCTGGCTATCCTGGCGGCAGTTCCACTTATTTTTCTTTCGTCTGAGAAAATCAAGTCATCTCTTTTCGTAGCTATCACCTGGAATAATTCTTCTATATAAAGTATGTGATTCACAAAATATTCAATACAATTAATCCATAAGACTCCTAGAAAATCACTTACTTTTGTATTCAAAGCACTGTTCAAAGTATCTGCTATCCAATTCAGATTCCTCGGTCTGCAGTGGTCCTTATGAGAAGTCAGCAAAGAAATATTCAGATTCCCAAATCCGTGGAAGACAGTTCCACCCCCAGAATGTCGTCTCGCTAAATTTATCTTTTCCTTTTCCAAGAACGGAACATTTGCTTCAAGAAAAGGATTCTGATGTCTTCCTATCACGACTGCGGGGTTGTTACTGAAAAAGGAGTATAAACTAATACATCAACTCATATTTGAACTACATTAGTGTATGAAATGTCATTATTAAGTTAAGTTGACATATGAGGTTTCGTTCCCTTAATTAAATTGATACATGGAGTTACATTGTGTAATTGAATTGATATATGGGATTTCATTATAAACTTACGTCCAAAGGAGTAGGAGGTCGCCCTCGGTCTCCAGATTATGATTCCGGAAGAGCCATTCCTCAATTGCCAGATTCTCGTAGATTCCTTTTAACTTCGAAATATACACAGTAGAAATAGTTTTTAAACTAGTGACTTTACAACTAGACATTCAAGAAGACTAGATTTCCCGATTCTTTCTTTTTCAAAGGTCTTTATCAAAGTCGAAAGTCAAATTTCGGACTTTTCGTCTTGAGACCTGATTTTTGGGAAGTCGCAAACGACAAGACAGTCAGTAATTAAGTTACTTAACAAAATCCGAAGAATTCCTTATTTTCTAATCAAAGTAAATTCAGAGAACAGTAGTTTTAGGGAGGAAAATCTTAAAATTTATCTTAAAGAGAAAAAATTTCCAAGAATTTGTCTCAAGAGGAGAATTTTATAACCAGATGTATCTCGAGAAGAACAATTTCTGCCTTTAATTCCAAGTTTTAACAGTCAATTTTTGATATGAAAGTTTAAATTCCTTTTTGAAAAAAATTTCGTCTGGGGAGAAGACTCTGCTCGACTCCAGTGTTCCCCCTCAGTAGACAGGATTTTTGCCGCTGAATTGTCATCGGCGCTTCATCCTAATTAATTTCTTATCTTTTTTCGCCTTTTTTCACTGAATAATTTGTTTCTAAGGTATCGACATGCCGAAGGTAAACGTCAAGTGGGGAGGTAACCGATATGAGGTCGATGTTGATCTGGATTCTGAGCCTCTGATTTTCAAAGCCCAACTCTTCGAGTTGACCGGAGTCGTTCCGGACCGTCAAAAAATAGTTTTCAAGGTAAATTTCTGCTTTATACCAACTCCAAGGACTAAATTATATATGGGTTCTTTCAGGGAAAAACGTTGAAGGACAGTTGGGAAGGATTCAAACTCGAAGATGGGTCACTGATTATGTTATTGGGCTCTGTCGACGAGGCCCCCAAGAAACTCACCGACGAGCCCATGGACGTCGAGAAGAAGGACAAGTACGTCGAGGAGAAGAAGCTCGACATGCCCGCCGGCCTGAACAACCTCGGGAACACGTGTTTCATGAACGCCTCCATCCAAGTCATGAAGGTACATATTTATCTCGAAATCTCCCTCTAAACCCGTAATCATTTCTAGACTATCCCCGAGCTCCAGACAGCCTTGTCCTTGTACAACACTGATTCTGTCGAGATTCCTTCGAAGCAGATCACAACGGGTCTGAAGACACTCTTCAAGCAGATGAACGCCTCGGAAAACAAGTCCTATCCACCACATCTCTTTGTTCTGCAACTTCAACACTGCTTCCCCCAACTGGCCACCAAGACTCCTCAGGGAATGAACGAGCAACAGGACGCCAACGAGTGCTGGAACGAAATCATGAGGTGTCTCGGTTCCGAACTCTCGCTAGAAGTCCCAGAGAAAGGGAAAGTCAGCTTCAAGAAGTTCATCGAAGGTACTCACAAAGTCGAACTGAAGAACACCGAAGCCGACGAAGAAACCCGAGTTTCTGAAGAGAATTTCTACGAATTGAGTTGCTACTTGACTCAAGATGTGAAGTACCTCCAGTCCGGAATCAACAAAACCGTCGAGCAAATCACGAAACACAGTGCGAAACTCAACCGTGACGCGGTTTTCGAAAAGAAAACCCTGGTTTCCCGGCTTCCAGGATATCTCTGTATCCAATTGGTCCGGTTTTTCTACAAGGAAAAGGAAAAACTTAATGCCAAAATCCTCAAAGACGTCAAGTTCCCGTTCACTTTGGACATTTTCGACCTCTGCACCCCGGAATTGAAGGAAAAACTAGCTCCCAACCGAGCTGCTTTCAAGGAATACGAGGACAAAGCTGTTGAAAGACTGCGAAATTCAAAGTTGGAGGAGAAGAAGTCCGAAAAAGAAGAGGACGTTAAATACGCTCCCTTCAGCTTCGAGGATGATCCGGGTTCGAATAACAGCGGCTTTTATGAGCTCCAAGGAATAGTGACTCACAAAGGAAGATCAAGTAATAGTGGTCATTATGTGGGATGGATAAAGATCAACAGTAAGCAATGGATTATGTGTGACGATGACGAAATCCATCCCGTGATTGAAGATGATGTTCAAAAACTTTCTGGTGGAGGAGATTGGCATTGTGCTTACTTACTTCTTTATGGACCTCGTCGTTTGAGAATTGATTGAAATTTGGGAAGATGATATCGGTGAATTTTTTGAAAACTGATCAAAATTTAGAAAACGATATCGGTGAATTTTTCTTCGGTAAGCACATGAGTGTTTTGTTGTTCTATTTATTTATTTAATGATTTTTTTCTGTGAACTTTACGGATAAAATAATTCTCTGACTCTTGGTATTTGGGAAAGTCTTTAGGTTTCCAAATCGGGATATTGGGGATCCCAGTATTGGGGACAGTAATCGGGATCGTTGGGAGGCTCGACTTCGTAACCTCTGTTCATCATCCTGCATCGATGTTCATGGAGTCTAGGCCAGGCAGCGTCGGCGGATTTTGTTTGACCGGGATCTGACCAGAGTCTCTCTGCAATTGCAGAAGCTCGGGGCCACATTCTGGGAGTCAGGTTGGTTCCATCCACAAATTCTCCCCATAGAGGGGACTCACCTCCAAGTACTCTGTCTATCTGTTCCTGAGTTCCTCCGAAAGCAGTAGGATCACATCCATAATAAGATATCCAGTCTGCTCCATAACTTATGTAGTCCAGATACCAACAAGAGGATAGAAGTGCTCGATGTCCTGCGGCGGTAACAGTGTTCATCTCCTTCATTATCTCTTCCTGGGTGCCTCCTTTCCAAACATGGGCCACGGATCCTGTAGGAGCAACATTCATATCCAGAACTTCTTGCCAGAAGATCATAGTTGTGTTTTTGTGATCTTGGACAAGCTTCACAAGTTTGGTGAAGTAATAATTCAAAAGTTTCGTTGTATCAGTTCCGAAACCGTTGTCTTGCATCCACTGCATCATATCCTTATTTCTTTCCCAGCAGCTCAACATAGAATCCGCAACTTCGTCTCCTCCGAAGTGGAAATAACTGTCTTTGAAAAGATCCAGAGCTTCCGCAAAGAAGTTCGTCAAGAATTCCCAATTTTTATCCTTCGTAGGATCAATAATGTTGCCCAAAATGTTGTTTACTCCATTACTGTCGTAGCAAAGACTCAAAAGTCCCTGGAACCCTACCCAACCCCCTGTGTGTCCAGGAGTGTCGAATTCTGGAATGACTCTAATCCCTCGCAGTCTGGCGAACTCAATGATGTCCTTCACTTGATCCACAGTGTAGACGTGTATCGGAGTATAAGCACCCTTCGCAGAGAGATCGGGGTACTTGGTACTGGTATAAGGGAAGGATTCACTGTCAACAACGTGCCAGTGGAAAACATTCATCTTATTTTGGGCCATCAAATCCTCAAATTAATGGTATTATACATAAAAGTATAAGAATTCCTTACAATCTGTCTCTTGATAACGTTGACGGTGAGAAAATGACGGGCAGTATCGAGCATGATTCCTCGATGAGGGAATCTGGGATGATCATCGACTGAAGCGGCTCTCAACCACCACTGGAAATTTAGCGTATAATTAACCTTATTTTAAAATTATCATTCAATTTTCT
>VOSG01000204.1:0-52778 GCA_009761265.1 Halicephalobus sp. NKZ332
TAAAATAAGAGTTAAATAACTAAATAATATTATTTTTGAAATTTTATTGCTTTCTAACCTGGTCCGAAGTATCACTAAGGAAGTTCTCGTGGAGTCAGGTTACTGTAGAAAATTCTTTTGTTAGATATGATTACTTAAAAATTCCAACGTCATCAAAAATAATCGCATTTTATTCCCAGGAACATTCCGACAAGTTTTTCTCATTCAATTTCAAAAGAAAAAGTTACCGTAATATATGCTTTTTAAATACAAATTTGGAAAAGTAAAAATAACAGAATTCTTTACCTAAAATGAAAAAGCCAAAAAGGTACTGTAGCATTCATTCTCTGAATACAGTAACCTCTAAAATCCTAAAACTGTTATTATTTCCCTAAATCAAGAAAGAATACTGTAACATTCATTCTCTGAATACAGTAACCTTTAAAATATTAAATTATTATTCTTTCCCTAAACTAAGAAAGAATACTGTAGAATTCATTCTTTAAGTACAGTAACCTCTAAAATCCTAAAACTTTATTCTTTTCCTAAATCAAGAAAGAGTACTGTAATATCCACTCTCTAAATACAGTAACCTCTAAAATATCAAAACACTATTCCTTTCCTAAGTCCTACATAAAAAAAGAACACTGTAAGATACATTTTATTTATTTTTTTGTTTGTTTTTTCTCCGGTTCATTTGGCTCGAATAAATTTTCTTTTGATTTCAGGATTTTCGTGGATTTTTCAGAGAGTGTAAATTTCGAAAATTTGTTTTTCGGCAACTTCAAAGAAACAATTTTGGAAGCGCGAAATACTTGTTCCAAAAGTTACTTTTTTTATTTCGGATTAGTCTTGTCCTTTTTGATTTTTTTTGTAAACGGCAATCGGGGTCCAGCTGAGATGGTTTATTTTTTTTTCGCGGAGTTTTTTGAAAGAAAAATACGACCTTAATTTTAATAGGAGCGGTCTCTTTGATTTTTGACTTCGGATTTGGACTTTTGGATTTAGACTTTTGAGTACCATGGACTCGTGCCGATCTCGAGGATTATTTTTGTTGACAGACGGCGGCTCCACAGAAGCCGAACTTGGAGCAAATTAATGTGCCAACAAGGAGACGAAAAGAGGGACACATGTTGTTTAAACAAACTTGTTTCAAAAAACGGCCAGTTTTGCCGACAAAGAAAAGGAGTTCCAATTTCTGCCAAATTGGAGATCTTTCTGAATCCACTGAAAGCTTCGGGAAACAAGGATCAAAAATCTTATTTTTCGTTTCGAGACAATTTCGCAAAAACATTCATATTTAATTTCCAGAAAACAATTCTGGGATTTTATCGTCAGACAATTTCATTAAAAAATCACTCCTCATTTATATAATGATGTCGTTTGGGAACTGACAATCTGGCGGGAAACTTGGATTTTCAGAATCATCCAATTTCGACATTTCAGAATCATGTGAAAACCTTTGGACTCAAAATCTAACAGAAATATCCAAAAACTGAGATGATTTCCTGGTGAAAATCTCTCATTTTGATAGCATTACAAATTGGAGGGCTAAAATTAAAACTATACTTTCAAAGCTTCCGGATATTCGTCTCGAGACAATCTCATAATAAAAATCTTTCATTTTTATAATAGCAGGATTTAGAGCCGTAAATTTCCTTCGGAAACAGAGTTGTAAATCTGGCTGCTAGAAACTCGACGGGAACAAGATTACCTGAAAATTTAATTATTTTTGTTTATTTATTCTGACAGTTAAATTAATTTTCCTGAACAAACTACGACCTCGAAAAAAGATTTATAATTTTTTGGTTTGGAAATTTAGGGATTTTAGATTCTCCATCATGTTGTCAATTAATCGTTTTATTGGATTGACAATTCTGGATCAAGCCAGCTGCCTCTTTTCCTCAGGCGTTAAATGGATTTTCATTTTTCAAATTTTATTTAATAAGATTTTTCAATCTTCTAATTTTCCGAGTTTTATTAAGTAATATTTAAAAATTTTGTTGATTTTCGGTTCTCAAACTTTATTAAATTAATTTTGATTTTTCAAATTTTATTAGACACAACTTTTAGTTTCTTTGTTCTTCAAATTTTATTGAGCAAAGTTTTTGATTCTTGATTTTCCAAATTTTATTGAACATAATTTTCGTTTTTCAATTTCTGAAGTTTTATTGAACAAATTTTGTTGATTTTCAGTTTCATATTTTATTGGATAAAATTAATAAAACCATTTTCGAGGACGGAAAAGAAGTCCCATCAAAAACCGGACACGTTTTGTCTTGGTTTGGCGTGTCGGAGGAGTGATTGAAATAAAATCAAAAAAATGAGAAGCAAAAACAAGGGGGGAACCGGATCGGCTGAACAGGAAAAGCGGGCAAAGACGAATCCACGGAAGATAGCGCGACCGTGAACGCTGGACCCGTTTCTTGGTTTCGACAGTTTTCAATTTTCAAACAGAATCCTCCAGAATCTTCCAGAATTTCCTGGAAACGTCTGGGAAATAAATTTTGAAACTTGGAGTTTGAACTTGTAAAAGTTCTGAACTTTCGTGTCAGGACTATTTCGTAAAAGACTTGTTTTTGTTTTAACGTAACTATGTGACGAAAACCTTCTAGAATCAAGTAGGAAATGTGGGGAATAAGTTCTGAAATATGGAATATTGGGAGTTTTATGAATTTAGACTCGTTTCAAGACCACCCTATAAAACTCGATTTCAAATCTCGACTTTCACGGAGAAAGTAAAAATAAATGTTTCTATGCGAGAATTCCCAAAATTCTTTTCGAGACTATTTCGTAAACAAATCGATTTCTAAGGTTATAATAGTACGATTTCAAATTTTGATTGATGTTTGATTATTGTTTGTCCCAAAAAGGAGTAAGATCGGATGCCACGTGACTCCTCTATCATTCGGGAGCCTCAGGCAATCGAGTTTGGAAAACAACTCTCCGGAATTTCTTCGATTTTCTTTCTTTCCTTTTTTGGACGAAGATTAACTCGTTCATCCGTTTTATTTCCTTTAGGATTTTCGATTTAGGATCCTGGTTTCGCATCCGCAAGGTCATTGTCAGCCCTCGTTCTTGCTTCTGATTCCGCTTCAGGCGATATCTTTCTCGTCTGGAACCGGTCCGAGACGACTCTTTTTCTCCGTGAATCAAAAAAGAAAGAAAATTTTCGTGATTTTTTCGTGGATAAATTTTTTATTTTTCCAGTCCAATTAATATGGACGAGGATCTCGCTGAAAAATCCCCTGAATCCTCGAGACCAGTGACTTTCAACGAGTTGTTGATTCAGCAAGTCCGGTCTCATCCAGAATTGTACGATCAACAACATCGGGTCTGTACAGATAACGGAGAAAGGAATCTCATCTGGGAGAACATTGCGAACAGGATTGACGACACTGTTTCTGGTAACCTTTGTCTTATTTAAGAAATTTAATTTTGTTTATTTAGGAAAGATTACTTGTAATTGTTTAGTTCCTTTAAGCTTACATAATATTCAAAAAGGTTAATTACAATAACGGATATGAATGTTAAAGTAATTTCCTTATATTTGATCGTACTAATATGACTGAATTTGAAACTATTTTTCCTTCCACTCAAAATTCGATCAATTTAACTATAACGAAATATTACTACTTGCAGTAGTCTCAAGTAAAGACTAAATTTAATTTTCTAAACAGTTAAAAACATTACTTTTATTTTTTACTTCCGACCTTATTGATCCTCAGTATTGAATTAAATAATAATTTCTTTACAGGGGAATTCGCAAAAAAAAGATGGCTCCAAATGCGAGACAGGTACAGGAAGGAGTTGAAATCTGCCCTTAGAAGCGGGATTATCCCAAAGTGGCCATACTTCGAGAAACTCAGCTGGTTAGATCCTTATTTAAAAGATAACAAACCAGGATCAATTTCAAGCAGTTTTATCGGACATGGATTCAACGTCATAACCGAAGACGAAGAAGGAATGTCGATTCAAGAACAGTCGAGTTTGTTTTTTTCAAACTTTATTTTTACTAAAAATTGTGAAAGATCGTCCAAAAAATATTTCATAAGTTTCTAATTTTAGAACAAGTACGGTCTCCGAACGAAAATAATAAATCAAAAATTCTAGAATACTGACTTCGTCTTGAAACTATTTCCTAAAGCATTCCAATTTAAAAGGCATGATTTTGGAGCGCAAACCAAAAACCAAAATGTCTAGAATGTCCCAGAAAAACTAATTTTTCGTGTTGAAACCATTTCATAAACTTTCAGTTTTACAACATTGTAATCCGGAATGGAAATAAAAAATCAGGAATTTTAGAAATGTCTGAATTTTCGTTTCAGAACTAGTTTCCAAGAGTCTATTTTTACTTTTATGGTAGTATTATATTTGTTTACCTTTTTAGATGAGTTGATCGACTTTTCGAATTACTCGAACCTAAACGCGAACGCTCTCCTCGAGAACATCATGGCTGCCTCGGGACCCTTCGGCCATCAGCTGAACGAAAGTAATTTTTTGTTTTTCATTAATCACGAGTTTTTCACCATCGATTTTCTTTAAACTGATGAGTTCAATATATACTTTTAGATCGATTTTCATTGAAGACAATTTTCAGTAAAAACGTCGAATCCAACTCTTTCTGGAGAATTTTCGCCGGATTCGGCAGTGGCTTCGACATCGGAAGATGGAGACAACCGAGTCCCCTCAGCGAATACCGACCGACCGGATTCTGACGAAGGGATCCAGAATTCGAGTGACCAAAATCAACTTTTCTCTTTCACAAATCCTGCTGGATTTTTGATGAAATTAGAAGCCATAAATGCCGTTGCTCAAGCCGCTGTCTCTGGAGATCAAAAAACAATTCTCGATCAAAAACTACTTTCTGCCTTCAGAAATTCAAACTCATCATCACCTCCAGCAAGACAAACAAGAATCAGAAACCCACCGTACCTTGTTAGAAGAGGAGGAGGTTTGAAAGTCAAGCCCCCTTCTATTCCCAGAGGCATTCCCCCCTTCCCCTCCTCTTCCTCTCCTAGATCCCTTTCCGAGTCCAGCGATTCTTCGAGGAATTTGAAGCTAGACAAGGATCGAGATTCCATTTTGGAGGAATTCCTAGGAAAAGAGTGGACAAATGACGAAGACATGCTTTTCGCCAGACTCATCGTCGTCAGATTGAAAAAATTCGCCGCTAAGGAAAGAAGAGGAGTAAGTGATTACCGCAATGATTGCTGTAGTATTTACTGTAACGAATATTGTGCTAGTTGTCATAGTAATTACTGTAGCAACCACTGTATTGGTTACTGTAGTTTCTTGTTAGTAATTATTTTATTTTAGATCAGAGCGAAAATAAGCGAGTTGATTGACGAAAAAGAAGAGGAAGTCGAGGGCTGCAAGAGGTCCTCGATACAATAGATTGCCTTACGATAGATCAATATAGCAGATCACCTTATGGTAGATCACTTTACGGTATCCCTGGTGCCATTGAGAAAGGCGGGCTTTCATCGTTGTACAGTCTTTCTTGAAGTATTATATTTATATATTCTTTATTGTCTTTCTGAGAATGTTCTTTCAAAATAAAATTCTATTACCATAAAAATCATCTCGAAACGGATTTTCAGAATTAGTTTTTTTAGATTGGAATTTTTGTTTTCGAGAGCTTTCCCGTATTTTTCTCCGGATTGTAAAAGATTCTAGTTGACAAAAAAGATTATTTCGGAAGAAATCTTGAGAAGTTATTACATAAACTTTCGACGATTCTATAAAGAACAAAATCGAAATCTGAAGAGTGGGGCACTCGAAAAAGAAATGAGATCTTGACAAACATGGTTTTGTTTTCATTAGAACTGGGAAGATGAGCAACAAGTGCTTCCGTTTTAGCACCTTCTATTAGGGAATTTCCTGGGAACTCTGCGGCTCCATTTTGACTCTATCCATTTCGGTTTTATCTTCTTTGATTATATTTGTTCTAACTTATCCATTTCGGTCTTATCCACTTTTATTATGTTTTTAGGACTTTATCCATTTCAGCTTTGTTCATTTTGATTATGTTTACCTTATCCATTTCGGTTATATTTTGATCTAGTACAACTTGGAGAAATCTATCTTAATCACTAATTTATATTTCATCGATGTCAACTATGTATATTTTAATCCTGTTAAAAACTATATTAGATTTAAAAAATTGTTTTCCATTCGAGAGTCTTCGGAAAAGTTCTTTAATTTCTTTATTCTAGTTCGATTTCGAGTAAAATTGGATTATTTTTCATACAAGTACTCACTCAAACTTGTAGTGATTCTAAAAATATAAAACTCTGCAGAAAAAATTAAACTTTAATCAAAATTTAAAAAATAATCTAAATAATTTTCAAAGAAAAGTTTTTTAGTCTAACATTTTTTATTATAAAAGTAATTTTATTTACTTTATAAAAGTACTTTAAATTCAGTCTCGTTATATTTATGTTCTTGTATAAATTTAACAAGTCGAAAAACTTGAGGAAAGTTAATTAATGTTTTCCTTTGCGTCTGATTTATTAACTTTCCTAGTGGTCATTTCTTTTTTCCTCGACAATTTCTGATTTTTCACCTGAGTGAACGCGAAATTAAAAATTAAAAATTCGAAATTCTATAGTATCTACAGAAAACCTTGTTTATTGGTCAGTGTGACGAAGAGGGTCGGAGAAGCGGTCAGGGAAGAAGGAGTAGGAGGGGAGGGGCCTCGGCCACAGTACTCTCAAGAGTCAATCTTTCAATTTTCCTTTCAAAGGATTTGAGAATAGTCCCGAAATTGTTTATTTTTTTACTTCGACTAGAATCTTTCAGAATTTTTCAAAGATTTTTGAAACGAAAAATCTGGATTTTTGTTAGGGGAATTTCGTGGAAGACTTTTTTGAATTGTATAATAGTACGATGTTGTAGTTACAGTAATGTCCGCGAAATCCTCGTTGACACCAAACGAAATCGAGCAGATTCTTCGTCTGAGACAGGAGAGAAATCAGAGGACTCCTAAATGTGCCAGATGCCGGAATCACGGAGAAGTTTCTGCCTTGAAGGGTATGTCACTACAAAAATACGTCTTAAATAAACGTATCTTAACTGTTTCGAATTGTGACAAAAGCTACATATTGTAGTTCTAGAATCCATTCCAGAAGCATGGATTCCGATTTTTTATGATCTTGTTTCTCTATAATTACAAAGGAACCATAAGCTTAAATTTTAGTTTGTAAGGTAATCTTAAAGTTGATTAACTTCAGGTCACAAAAGATTTTGTCAGTGGAAGGACTGTCTCTGTGCCAAGTGCACGTTGATCGCTGAGAGACAACGCGTGATGGCAGCACAGGTCGCCTTGAGACGACAGCAGTCCCAGGAGGAAAAAGAAGCGAAGGAATTGGAACAGATCTTTGGAGAACACGGTTTGTTTTTACCTTTTGAATTATTTACTATATTTCTTTGAAACTTAATTTTTATTATATTTATACAATGTTCTAATTTTCAAAATTCAATTAACTTTACATTTTTCATTATTTATCGTGTTTCATACATTTTGTATATTTTTCATAATCTTTTAAAATTTTATACACTTTTGTTTATTTAAATCAGTTTATATTTTTACTGAAAATCTTTCAGCTCATGAGCTCTTAAACACCATCAGACACCGAGAAGGGTCTTCAGATAGTGGAGGTTTGTTTTGACTTTTGCAAATTTGGTAAAAGGCGTCAATGTAACCCTAGAATCCGCGACAAGTGAGCTTGAACTCAGGTTTTCGAGAACCGAAACTTTAGCCGTCTTGTTCTTGACTTCTCGGGAGAAATCCGATTCCTCTGATCATTGTGACAAATTTGGGGGAATATTTTGTGAAAAATTTTGCGAAAGAAATCAGTCTTAAAAGGTAAAAAAATCAAAGTATCGCAGAAAAAGATTTTTTGGAAAATTTTCGAGAAATTTTAAATCTTACAATTGAGATCGAAAATTGAAACCACAAGGACCTAAACGTTAATGTTGTAAAAACAGACACATTCATCACCAAATTTTAAAATGTCTTGACACGGGGTTCTATAATTTTCCACTCAGGATCGAAAGTTATGAAATTTAGTATTTATGTTTTCACAAAATTTCGGAAATCCAAAGGGTACTCAATAACTTCATCTACTTACCGTAATCAAAGGAAATTTTCCGAAAAAAATGTTTTGTTTGTTATCTCCAAAAAATAAAATTTTCACAGCTGTTGCCAGTCCGAAAAAATCGGAAAATAAATGTACACAATTTTGCGTGTCGAGAGAATGTGTGAAAACAAATGTGTCATCCTATCCCTTTTTGATTGTCGTTAATTGACTTTTTTTGGGAAACAATCGCAAGCGACCTCCTTGACAGGTCACCCTCAGTTGGCTCTGCGACAGTAACCCCCCACCGATATTGGCTTTCCTGTGATATTGACCTCCTGGGGATATTTGGTCTTTGTGACATTAGCTTCCTGCAGACAGTATCCCTTCTCAATAAACTAGCTTCTCATAGATATATACTCTTCCAGTAAAATTAGCTCCTCTGGGACATTATTTCCCCAGTGATAGTACTTTTTAGTAGTACTAACTATCCAGTGACAAGCTTCTTACTGAATTACACTAATTTGGAATTTTTTGTTCTTTTTCGTTACTCAGCTGTCTTGTGACGGAATATTTTAAACTTTATTCCTCTGAATAACTGCTGTTTTTACTGCAAATAAAACCTTTAGGGATCTAATATCTTTAGGAGAATAATATCGTTGAAGAGCTGATACCTTTGGAGGGATAATTTTGTTAAAGGCTACTGTCTTGCAGAGCTAATACCCGTAGAGGTCTATTATCCCTAGGAAATTGATACCGCTAAGAGGATAGTGTCACACAAATTCCGCGATCACGTGTGACAATAAAATCAAAAGCTGTCTTACAGTATCGAATTACAGTTTTCGAGAATGAAAAATAAAATAAATTACAGTAATCCTCAAGTGTATTTTTCAATTTTCTTTCGAGTCAAAATGCTTTTCAATTTCAATCTTTTCGGGACCTCTCGTGACGCAATGAATAATTGACAATCTTGTCGGTTTTTCTTAATCCTGGTTATTATGGTATAAACGAAGATTAACGGATTTTTCTTCCCCACTTGAGAGGTCAATCAGGCCGAAAGTCAATGCTGGATCGCTCTGAAAAGCATAAATCCAATCGACTTCTAAATTAGTTGATATTCTTCAAGAGAAATTCTGTAATAAATAGTATACCAGTACAATTCTCTCGGACCTGATGCAAAAGTAGACTTCGATAAATAAAATATTAATTGAAATTTTCTTGGTCCTGGTATGGGGAATATTAATTAACAGAGCACTAGCTCAATTTTTTAGTTCCGGCAGAAAAGATACCATAACTATCTAAGTCAAAAAGGATATTTAGCATAAAAATTAGACTTCATATAATAAAATTAATTATTTTTATTCACAAGAATCATTATATAAAACTCGAGATTTCAGAAAGGAAAACAGAAGAGGAATCTCGATCAGAAACAAATTCTCCAAAAATGCTAGAAATCAAAGAAGAATCATCTCCGGAATCTGTTACAGTATCCGAGGACAGCAACAATCATCTCAGGAGATTTACAGTATCCAAAGATGATAACCATGTTAGGAGACTTTCGAGTTCCAGCTCCGATAGCGAGATCCCAACAAAGAAAGCCCTGATTTCGACGGAAAAAAATCAGTTTGTTCCTTCCACGAATGTCCAGGGGCCACCCCTCTTTCCCCAGCTGAACTACCCCATGGCAATGAATCCCTTTTTTTACCAAAATCTCGTGAGATTTCCTCCTCCAAGTGGATTCAACTTTTTTGGAATTTAAATAACGAATAACTATTTTTTATTTTTAAATAATCATTCCATTAATTTTGTCTCTTTCATAAAGATGTCGATTTTCGATAAAGTTCATAGTTGATTGGAAATGAATACCACTTTACAGATTAAATTTTTATTTATAACTGAACTTAATTTTCGAAAGTCTCGACACATGTTCCAGGTTGATTGATGGATGGATCAACTTTGGACTTATCGATCAGACTTCCTCAAAGATAAACGATGAAAGTTTTTCTTATTTCATTATTCTTTACTTTGGTTTTATCAGAATTGAGATTTACTACCCATGATGAATTCCGAAAATACACTCGTGATGGGATGAATTATACAGTTTTAAGTATGTTCTTTTTTAAATTAATTTTCAAAACTAAAAAATAACTTTCAGTTTGTACTCATCAACTTTCGGAAAAAGATGAAGGAAAAGTTTTCAAAATTTTCGTCGAAAGAAGGTTCTTCCATCGTCCCTGTATGACGAGGATCCCCAGCAGGACCTTAGTCTACATCTCTCTGAAATTCCACGAGCCTTCCATCGTTGTCATAACTTCTGGAAATGCAGAATTGAAGGAGGAAATGTCTCACGTTTCTCCTATTTTCGTCCCAAGACTAAATGAGCCGACTTTCCACGGTCCATATTTCGCTCCTTGTGAGAAATCTTTGGTGATCTTCCGTCCGAAAGGCCCAGATGAAACTTTCTTGTTCGCTTTCTTCAAAGCTGACGAGAAATTTCTGAAGTCTCATCCAGATCCACCTTCTTGCAATTATAACTCCCAAGATGAAAGCTTGAGGAGGTCCATAGGTCACTCGAACACCACATGGATCGATGAAGAGCTGTCCATCAAGGAACTTTCCGAGTCTCTTTTTCAGGAATGGAACTCCCATAAACAAAAGCCTAATTAAATTTCAATTTTATTTTAAAAATATAAAATAAATACTAATTCTTCTACTGAGAGAAATATTACAGATATTTTGGAAGTACGTTAGATTTCTTTCCTTATTCAATTTTCATCTTTATATACTCGAAAATCAGTTTTATATCAAATTCAACTATAAAAGAGTTATTTTATATATATCGAATTCAGACAAACAAACCCAATGCAACTCTGAATCTCTTCTTTTGATTCAGAACCCGATTCCCATGTCTACAAAGAAAACGTTTGAAAAAAGAGAAACGAATTCTCAAATTCCGGAAGCTCTTCCAAAAGCAACTACTACTGTCTCGTTCAAACAAGTCTACAAAAACCAATTTTCAAGAAATCACTGAAACCACTCTTGAAGTCAATTATAACGACATCGGTGAAGATCCTGAAACTAATCTCTACTAAAAATATCATTTCAAAACTGGTTCTGACTTCATTTGCTTGACAAAATAAAAAATTATTCATCCAAAAACCTTGATTTTTCCTGAGATTTCCCCGATTCTCAATATTCATCTAAAATTCCCCCTGGGAGATTTTCTTCTTCTCAATTTTCCTCTGGAGAATTTTCTGGAGATCCTTCTTGATCTTCTTCCGGAAGCTCTTCATTATCCTCCTGATCTTCTTCTGCATTTTCCATAACAGCTTCCTCGGGAAGTTCCTCGGCATCAGAATCCCCAAGTTCTTCTTTCTTTTTCTCCTCTTTCCTAACTTCTTTCTCTTTCAATTTCTTCTGTAGATTTTTAGCATAAGTCAAAATACCGTTCGTTTTTGCTCCACAAACCGGGCACTTTTTCTTGCAGTTATTAATAGCACAGATTTCACAAAAATAATGATTGCATTTCGTCATCATGGGATTCACGAAATCATTCCTGCAAATATAGCAGGCGAAAGGAAGGTCTTCTTCGTCTTCCCCCTCGCTAGAAACAAGGAACTCATCATCTTTGATTTCCTTCAGCTTTCCTTCCTCCCAGTCCCGTTCCAGTTCCCATCCGTGCTTGTAGTCGGTTCTGTCGTGCAAGAACTTACAAGAGTCTCCAAAAGTACAGAATCCCGTTTCCTTGTAATCTTTGCAAATATCCGGGGCGTAATCCCACCGAATCGAGGACCTCATATACTGTGTCGCTCTTATCGGACCCAGTTTCACTATTCCAGAAGTAGCGTTTCCTTTGGCATTCCCTGTCTTCAAACTCGCTCCGTACATAGCTTGACCTCGATAAATCTAAAAAACAAATTTCCATATATAAAAAAGTTTTCTCATATAGAAACAAACCTTTTCCTTAGTTCCTGAAGCAGACTCTGCTTTGGCATCTTCTTCCAGCTGCTTCTGGATCCGTTCGAATTGAGCTTGGGCATCCCTGTCGTACTCGGTGTCGTGTTCGGTTCTCTTCGTAGCTCCCATGTCGCTCGGACCAGCTTTCTCGACGCCAGAAGAGGAATATTTGACTCCGAGTTCGAATTTTGGTTTCGCGTCAGATTCCGAGGACTCGCTGCTGGTGCTTTCCTTGTCACTATCTTTTCTTCTTCGAGTCTGAAAATATAAATATAAGGAATAGAATTTAAAAAACATAAACATAATTATTTTAAAATGATAAAAACTCACAGATTGAGCAAATTTTCCTTTCTTTTTCGCAATTCTCTTCGATTGAATAGCTGAAGCCGAAATTCCCGGATCATCATCAGAATTTTCACTAGAACTTTTCTTCCTAGCCTCTCTTTTTCTCGATGAAAACACTCTTCCAGTTTTCCGGAAGACAGCTACAGGACGGTCATCTGGATTCTCGGACATCCCTGAAAATTCCCGAAAATATGTCGACGGAAATTTTCGAAAAGAAATATTTCAAAATCAACCAGAGCGTTCCGTTTGGCGTCCAAGAGACACAACGCCAAAGCAAAAGTTCGAAAACTAAATTTATTGTCTATTTCAAGCAACCAATGCAGCAAAATCCAGATAATGATAAATTCAACAAGTAATATAATAAACATAATAACAAGAATATAACGACTTTCAAAATTCTCACAATCATATTTCGTCAGTTCCACCTTCACTTTATTCATGTTTTCTTCCTTGAACTTGACTTCAATTTCGTTGCATTTCAGCCTCGACTAAAAATAGTCAATTGGCGGAGGAATAATAACCGGATATACAGAATTTAGACATCTCTATGAACCTAAGACCAATAGATCCCAGTACAAGCTCCAGATCCGAAATCATCGTTCAAAACTGCTCCATTTTCTCTCATGGCAGTCCCTCCAGGAACAAAATAAGTTTTATTATCCTCCAATCACTTACACAAGTTAATCTATAGTAACGATTTCAACTTCTTGATTAGGATCTCGACACATCTTTACGGGGCTCTGAAATAACTCGAATTAGGTGATAAACACAAAAAGACTCAAACTCCATGTCCATCGAGAGAAGTCTGATGAAGCGGCTTTTCAGGTTGATCCAAATGTGATCTCGTATCGGATTCCATATCAACGCTACTTGAAAATCTACACAGTTGTTTTGGAGGATGCTGTCCTTCCTTTTCAAGAGGCAAAGATGGTCGTTTTCTGTTAGAATTAGGAAATTCGGTGCCTTTCTGAATTCCGTCATAATTTCCACCATCGCCTTGATCAGAAGACATACTCGTTGATAGTTGCGGGATCCTCTTTAATTCGACAAAAATAATATCACCATCATCGGCTTCTACGGAAGTAGAATCATTATTCGTTCCAATTTCACTCTCATTTCGAACATTACTAACAGAGACTGAAACTACATCATCCATCTTCGTTGACACAGGAGTTGCAATGTTCTTTTCAACAGCTCCATCGAAGAGTGAATCATAAAGAAAACCGTCGGAGTTGATAGCTGTCTTTGATCCCTCAACTTGTAGATCTTTATTCAGTGAAAAATAATATTTTTCCAGTTGTTTGTACCGCCAAACCTTCTGATTTCTCACAACATATTCACTTAACTCAATCTCAAGCTCTGAAAAAAACAAAGTAAAATATATATTAATAGAAAACGAACCGCGCTTCTTCAGTCGAGTCAAATGGGGAGGAATCTTGCCGATCGAAATAAATTCTTTAACAACATTAGAGAGCTTGAATCCACGTCTTCGATCCAGAAACTCGTTAAATAAAGCAAATTCAGGATTATCAAAAACAACATCATCGGCAATTTTCGGAGTTGATACGACTTCCATTTGCTCAAGAGCAGCATCCAAGTCACCGTCATCGTATTCCTATTAAAATTAAATGAATAAACCCAAAAAATCAAATCGAACCTCGGAGGAAATATCTGCCAAGTCAATAGCGTCTTCTTCATTTTCGGGATTTTCTATCATAGTGAGAACGTAATCGGCGACATTGAGAAAACCGCCGTAATTGTCATTGAAAAATTGATGAGACAATCGGTCATCTTTCAACTTCCTACTTTCAGCCAAAGGTTTCTTGGAAACCACATTTTTCTCCGGATTGACTTTCTTTTCTTTCTTATCTATAAATCCAGAAAATCTATCTACTTTCTTTTCGGAATCAGGGTCTCGAAGTCGAGAAAATTGATCAGCAAGATCTTCATCCTTAACGCATTCCACGTCAGAAGATTCGTCCATGACACTGTTCTCAAACTTCAGATCTGGGAAATCTGAAAAATCCGAAAGCTCATCTACAATCACACTGCTTCCTGAACCGTGATCGTCGAAATCAGAAAGTTCATCAATGTTAATGCTATTTTCAGCTTCACTTTCGTCATTGATGCTGAGAGAAGACACTCGGGGCACTACCGTATTCACTTCGGGATCATCATTGCCATCGTTAGTTATGTCATCGAACAAATCGGATTTCGTTGATTCCGAATCTGTCTCCACTTCCAAATCCGAAGAAACTTCTCGGTTCATCGTGAACTCACGACTAGATTTCCAAGAAAAAATAGAATTCGTATCCTCTATATCAGAAGGGAAAATGCCGGACTTGAATTCTCCGAGGTATTGATAAATCTTGGATGTTGGAGACGTCTGAAAATGATAGAAAGCGGTATTTAGAAGAATTTAGATGAATTATAGAAAGTGATATTCGGAAGTCGGAAAAAATAAAAAGTAGTATTTATAAGTTAACAAGAAGCGATATATCGGAACTTACGAGCTCGTCATCTTCTACGTCACTAGAGTGAGGCACATTCGGAATATCTTCATCTGAGTCAGAATTTAGAACGATAATTTCATTAACTTCCATCTTGAAGAGAATCAAAAATAATATCAATATAACCTCAGAAAAACAACAAATGAGGAACAAGATCAAGTTTTCTTTCCGAGACCTTTTTCCTTTCAAACTTGTTTTCCCAAATATTCGAAGTTTTGTTTATTTATTTTCTACATTTATTAAATAGAAATTCCATTCGCTTTAATGTCCTTGAACGTTGTATTGAAATGATAATGTATGCAAACTTCTCTTACCACAGGAATCTCACAACGAAAAAGTTATTTAATTATCCTACAACGAAAATACCAAGTAAACATTCTCGAGCACGTCAATGAAATGATAATGAATGCAATTTTCTCCAAAACAAAGATCTTATAACGGAAGTATTATTTATCTCACCATAGAAGTGTCCGACTTAGTATTTTGGATCATTCTGATGAAATATGAACAAATGCCAACCTTTAAAAGTAGTCAAGTTACAAAAAATTGATTCTTTTCGAGTCCAACTTGTTTCAAATATTTAATATTTATTTATTTCATTTTTCAAACTAAATAAAACTATCAAAATCCAGAAATAATAATTTTTACTCATTTCGATGTCTGCAGAAATGACTTTTTGATGAAACAGAACCGGAAATGGAAAGAACAAAGTTGGGATAAAATTCGTAAAGCAAAAGTTGATGTGAAAGAAAGGAAGCTTCAACAAAGGATATCATCGGAAACAGAAGCTTCGATATATAGATATTATGGAAGAAGAGAAATCTCCATATATGGATATCATCACAAAAGAAGCTCTCGTATATATATCAAAAGAGAGAAGCTTCGATATATGGATATTATGGGAGAAGAGAGACTTCAGTAAATCGGATATGATAGCTTTTCAATGGAAAAGCCGAGGAAGATGTGGTGGGGGGTTTCGCGAGGCGAAGACCGAGCATGATATGTGTCTTCTTGGATCTTGAATTCCTGTGTTCCATTCTGTCGAGGTCAAGAATCAAAATCCAAAATAGAAATTTAAATAAATCCGTGTATTGACGAGAAAAATTCAAGTTCCTCTTTCAAACTTTGATAATCAACATCGAAAAACAGATGTCTGAAGATATGGTGCGAGTGCAAGACGTCAAGCTCGAGTCTGGGAAAAGTGCTGGGTAAAGCTCGAAAAAAAGATTTAGGATTGATTAATGAAAGCGCTTTCCCTAGTTGGAGACCAGTCAATTCATAAATTTGTTCACAACTCATTTGTTCTTCGAAATTTGATTCCATTTTAAAGTTTTTTCAAAATCAAGTTTGTTTTGAAAATTATTTAGAGATTAATTTTGTTTTGAAAATTTAAAAAGTTGGTCCATTTTCAAAGACCAGTTTGTTTTCGAAAATTTAAAGACCAAATCTGTTTTGGAGATTTTCAAAGACAAATTTCTTTTTTGAGAAATTCTAACAGATGAACTTTTTAGACTGTTTTAAAGATCACTTCCATTTTGAAGATTTGTTTTTAAAGATTAACTTTCTTTCCGAAGATATTTTAAACATTGATTTTCTTCTTGAGAACGTTTTAAAGATTGATTCCTTTCTTGGAGAAAGACACTCGTAAATGTGCGTTTTCTGCCAACTTGAAATTATGCATCTCGATCAGAGCGTTGATCGCGGATTCCGTATCCAAGAGTTGAACCAGAGCCATCTTGTGATCTCGTCTGGAAAACAAAATACTGTTATACAAAAATAATATTAAAAGCATCAAAAATGAATTTTCCACAAAATAGTCCCGAGACGAATTTTCTAAATTCCCCTCGGAATATGTTCAAATTTTTGATTTCCATAAATTCCATTTTCCATCGGATTTTAGATGATCCTAATTCTTGAAAATCACTTACTGGAAGAATTTGAATTCTTGAATGACAAATTTCTTCTCGTCGAATGCACCTCTCAAAAATTCTTCACTGATATTCGGGGGAATATTCGAGAGATGTAGAGTGTTGCTCGGAGGATAAATGTTCATATAGTTTTTGCTTCCTGGTTTTTTGAATCTATGAAGAGACGAATTCGTGTAATCCCTCGTTAATCCAGCGTCCGGTTGTCCTTCCTTCGGCATCTGAACGTTCGAGTGCTTTGATCCGGTCACCCTGATGATCCTGTCTTGCCAGCGAATTTTGTCCAAATGTTGGATTGCTGAAAAAAAAATTTAAAATAATCTTCCAAGTTACAGCTTTTTATATCGAAAAGTTTTTATACAAAGATAATTATGAAATTCTATATAAAATAATTAAAAATTGTCTTACCATGTTGAGCTTGCTGAGGTTCCTGATACTGTATGAGAGCATTGTCCTTCTTATTGAAGAGTATCTTTACCCGCAACACGTCACCGTAGACCCCTGTAAATCCAGGGTTTTAAATTTCGTTAATTTCTTCCAAAATGTTAGATCACTAGCAGCAAAGAAAAGTAAAGTTAAAAAATTAAACAAATCAAAAATTAAAAGTCAAATAAAACGACGGTCACGTACCGAAAAGGGTGAAGAGGGCATCTGGAGTCACTTTCTGAAACGGACAGCGATAGATTGAGAATTCATGTTTTCATTCAGGAAGACCTTTATCCAGAAAAATACTTTTCCAGAATGATCTTTTTTCAGGAAGATCTTTTTCCGGAATGATCTTTATCCAGGTATGGCAGAATAAGAAATAAATTTTTTGCGATAGTTTTTTTGAAAAATAAATTTAGTATTTTCAAACTTAGAACAGCGAAAAAACGGGAAAGTTTTGCGGTTTCTATTAAACTTAAAAAAACTAACTTGTTCGTTGAGGTTACTAACGAGGACAACAGGAGTGATTCCGAGGAGGTTGATGGCACTGAAAGGAACCCCAGCAACTTGAGGATTTGTCGACACTGATCCCACAGCCGCAGCCAGATTGCTTTGAAGCCCGGTCAGGAAGGGGGCCAGGGATGTGTTCACCCCCAAAGCTTCTGGGACGATCGCCTGCTGAGCAAAAGCGATCTGGTTCGATCCTTGCAAAAACGGAAAACCCCCCGGTACGAAGGTCGCCAGGGTGTTCGCGGGATTCTGGGCCCCGGCAGCAGCGTTAATCAAGGATATCTGTTGCTCCAAGGTGATTTCCCCTGAGGGCAAAGTGGGATTTGTATAGTCCCTGGATTTGTCGTTGTTATACTTCACATTCAGAGTGGAGAGTTTACTGTAGTCGATTCTCAAGGTACAGCAGCCATTGTAAACGTTCTGGCCATCAAGGCCTGTTTTTGCCTGTTGTGCCGCATTTGCTTCCGAAAGTTGCACCAAAGCTTGGAAAGTGTTGTTCTTATTGAAAGTGATTATTCTCAATACTTTTCCATATCGAGAAAAAATAGCATGAAGTACATCCAACGTCACAGGATAAATCATATTGTCTATGATCACCCTCAAAACGGCGTTCGGTTGTTGCTGTGTCGAAATGTCCAGCTGGCTTGCGCTCGTCGCGGACACGGATTCCCTCTCGCGAGGAGATCCGGTTGGATTTGAATTGCTCGATTGGGTGCCATTTTGTCCCAGAATCAAGAGATTTGACTAAAAAAACAAGTTTATAAGTTATAAAATTTAATTTCTAATTTATAGAAAGTATTTTTTAATATAAAATCCCCAAGTACTCAGAAATTTGTCTTCATTTTTAAAGTTGAGAATCAAAATCCGAAATAAAAGTTTGAAAGTTCCGTTTCGAGACATGGATATTAGGATTCCGTGTGATGAAATAAATGAGCAAGCTTTTGAAAAAGAAATATTCCAAGAATCGTATCTCGACACGAAAAGTTCAAATTTAGATTTAGAATTTCGATGATCAACTTTGAGCTAGTCTTTGGTCTAACCATATTAGGGTCACTGGAGTTCGAGGGAGTCCCTGCAGGATCCATTTTAACAGAGTTCTGAATTTTCGCCGCAAAACAGGCCTGTTGAAGGGCCTGAGATGGAGTTGAAGCAGGAAGACCTATCTGGCCTATTTGATTAATCTGATTAATCTGACTCATTTGACCCCTCAAGAGACTCTGTTGTTGGGCCAAGAGAGTTGCCTGTTGAAGGGCCTGGAGCTGGGATACTGCAGCGAGTCTCTGTCTTTTCGGGTCGAGACCAGGAAAAACAGCCTGGACGGCCTCGGGGACAGACCCCGAGGCCCTCTTTGACCCTGCCTGAGGGAGAATCGTCGTCGCAGCCGTTTTTAATTTTTTTCGAAGAAAAATTCAGCACATTAATATCGATCTAGAGTATTTTTGTTGAAAATAAAAATCAAAAAAGTTTTGATAATCCGCTTTTTATTCGCGAAAATTTTTTCTGTAATTCTCCTATCTAGATTCTGATGGGAAAAAAGCCGGATTAATGGCAAATCACGGAAATATGAAAAAAACTTCAGACAGAAATTAAGCAAGACTTAAAAAAAATTTGTTTTTCAGGTGAGCAAATTTTTCAAGGCCGATTTTCCCGAACGCCTATATTGGTTTATATTGTTTTTTAAAAAGAGAGTAAAATATGTGAAAAACCTTGAATTCCGTTCTCGAGAGAGAAAAACAAAAAATCAATTGGAATTATACGTCTATAAAAAAGAAATTATTCATCGTGACTTTAATTAAAATAAAAATGAAGTTTATTTTCATCGAGATTCAAATTAAATTAAAATTCTTATTGAAGTAAACAGTTTCGAGTAAAATAATTTTTTCGTTGAAATGAAAGTTTTGGAATGGGATAAATATTTTAATTAAAATGAAAAATTCTAAATAAAGTAACATTTTTAATCGAATAAAAAATTCTAGCGAAAGTAACATTTTTGATGGAAACTATTTTCATAAAATAGAATTTCCAACTAATATTGAAATTTCTGATGAAATAAACATCTAGATTAAAACAAAAGTTTTTGATATAGAAATTCTTAATTAAAGGATTTTCCTACGAAATACTTCCAGAAAAAATCCTCCAACTAAAGCAGAAATTTCAGATGAAAATAAATACTTTTGATTAAAATGAAAATTTTTGATTAAAGTAACATTTTCGATTAAATCCGGCTTCTCAGAGGCTTAGGAAAGGAAACAAAGACAAACAAACCGATGCTGTCAAATGAGCGACTGTCAAGGGGGGATCGAGGGATAAAGACAGTTCAGTTTTTGATCCAATCCAAACCTTCAAAAATTTTTTGGTCCAATCCAAATCTTTAGGTTTTTTTATCCAAATAAACAAGTCCAAATTTTTATAAAAACCTCGTGCAAGATTTTTGGATGTGTTTTAAGAATGTTTTTGAATGAAAATTTTAGAGCTGCAATAAAGACAAAACCGTAATTTCGGGGAAAAGTGTCAATAAGGGCGTCAGGAAAGATCGAGAGGAGAGAGTTACAGTGACGATGACGAGAGCTAAATTGACACGTATCGGCCAGAGTCTCGAAATCGAGGGGAACGACACTCATACTATTATACTATTATACAAATTAAAAATGCACTTTTCTCGGGAATTGTCTTGAAACGAGAATTCCAGGAAGTCTCAAGAGGACTTGAAATTGTAATATCGTACAAATTAAAAGTCAAATTTTTTGAAGAGAATTTTGAAACAATATCTTTTGGGAATTAAAGGTTCTGAGCAAATTGTCTTGAAACGAAGTATTCAAAATTATGTTTCATGGAAAATTAGAAATGAAATATTTAAGAGAATGTGTCTTGAAACGGAAATTCAGAATTTCTAAAATTTTCTCAACCTCGAATATCGATTTCAAAGCTGCGGAAAACTATTCTTAAGAACTAATTATTTCGATTCAAGATTTTTTTCAAAAAATGACTTTAAGTCAAATATTAAAAAAATCATTTCGAAATTACTTTTCCACCTTTTTGAACAGAATAAAAATTTCCGAACAAAAAGAAGACTCTGGTTTGGCAGAAAGAGGGCTTTAATCAGATTATCCGGGAATTTTCAGAAACTCCGCGTCAAAATTTCTTCTCCGGAGCGACCATATGGAGTGTATATAAAATCCATGCAAAATCTATGCAAAATCCATATAAAAGCGACAAAAGCGATCATCTGTAGAAAATTCGGAAATGACCAACTTTCCGGGTTTTATTTGTTTCAGAAACCAAAATGTAACTCTTTTTCTTAAAGAAAAACAGGATTCAAATGAGTTAAAAAAGACCGATCAATTACAGAAAAAAAATTGATTCGTCGACTGAGGATAGATTCTACGATGAGAAAATAAGAAAAAATTATTTGTTCATCAACTGCAAGAAAAAAAATTTTGAAATAAAAATATGAAGAAGAATCACACTTTTATATCATGAAAAATAATTACCCATCAGTAAATAGTAGAAAATAGATAATTATTTTATTTACAAAGTAGTGTGAAATAATTATTTTGTAAAAAAATAAAAATAATTATCTACTGATAATTTATTTAACAGGAATTATCTATTGATACTTTATAAAAAGAAACGGCTATTCATCGATATGTCATGGGAAAATGATTATTTATCGATAAATAGCGGAAGAGAAAGTAGCTATTCATTGGCAAAATAGTGGAAAAGTAACTTTGAGATAAAAATCTATCTTTTCATTAGTATTTTATGAAATAAGATGATGATAAACATTTATGGGTATTTTATCGATATTTTATAGGAAAAGAAGTAGCCACCAATCAATATATCAAGGAAAACTACGTGGGAGCGATACATGATAAGGAAAAGCAAAATCGGTCAAAAATTCAGTCGAATTCATTTTTTTAAACTATATATTTAAAACCTTGAAATTTTCAACAATGGATTTCAGATTTCTAAACCAAATTTAGTTTAACGTTTATATTAAAAAATAATCGAAAAAAATCCCTGGTTTTTATTTGAAGCCCTGATTTTTTTAGAAATTTAATTGAACAGGTGTCATCAATATAAAAAAATGTTTGACTCCAAAAAAACTAATATAATTTATGAGATTAATAAATGCTTTAAATACATTAGTCTCGAAAGACCCACTAACAATTAAATTTATTTTTTCGTTTTTTAATATATGAAATCTCTTTTTATCAAATTTCCTCATTCCAGAAGGGTCTTCAAAAAAGACTGGGATCTCAATAGATATCTAATAACCCGGGAAATATGCGATAATTTACTTTAAAGTCTATTTTATTAAAAATAAATTAAATAATTTAAACAATTCAACTACTATTATAGACTATTGCTCCGAAAGAGTAATTTGATTGGGATTATTTCTCTTGTTAAAGGACACACCTAATATTCAAGAAATTTGATTGATCAAATTTGACGTCAAAGCGGGGGCTTGAAGCGAGAAAGATTATGTTGACTTCAGCTTATCTTTTTTCAAAGCTTGATGACAAATCAGAACGTTGTAAACGGTTCTTAGAGTTCACAAACAAAATAAATTTGGGATTTCTTAAAATTTGATGACAAAATGACAGGAACTATACAGTTTTAATACTTGGTTGGAGATAAAATACTACATAAGTTTCCTCAGTCTACAAAAAACGAATTTTTTTTTTTCGAGGCTTGATGACGATGCGACAAAACCCATATAATTTTTAAATAATAAGTTAGGAGACCACGAGACTTTACAACATTTTTTTCAAAGTTCATGAATAAAATAAAAAAGTATGATGACGAAATAAAAAGGCCATTCTATAACATTTTTAAATACCAAGTTAAGAGATATAAGATTTTTGCAAAAGTTTTTTCAGATTTAACGAAATACCGAAGTTATTGCAGTTTTTTTCAAAGTTCAGTGGCGAAATAAAAAGGTATAGTTCTTCTAAATACTTGGTCAGGAGTTGATGGGAATACTACATTTTTTTTCAAATTTTAGTGACGAAATAACGAGACTGCTACAGATTTTTTTAAATTTACCAACAAAAGGTCAAAGCTATTTCAAATTTTTCAGACATTATTACGAAATGATAGAATTATTATTATGTCCGAAAATTCACTACTAAAACAACCAAATTCCTTCGAAATACCTAGAATTTTCGAAATTTCTAGAAGATAAGACTGGTACGAGATTGTTTTGAAGCTGAATGATGAAATGATCGTGCTGTTACAAAAGCGAAAAAGTTTTCGATCGATAACAATAAATACGGCTAGAAGGATCAACATCTGGCTCCGTTTTCGTCGAAATTTTCCGTCGAAGTCTGCCAGGCCGATATTAGCCACATTTTTGTGGTTTTTAAAGTGTCCTTTTACAACTTCGCTCAGATCTTTTCGAAAAAATAAAAAAAATTAATGTCCAGTTTTAAATTTTTCATGAATCCCAAAAACGAGTTTAATTTAAGGGAAGATGCTTTTTCTTTGCAGATTTGAGACTAATCTTGAAGCAGTTTGAAAAGTGTGAAATTTAAAAATAATTTGAAATAATTTAAAAGACGATAAATGTAGGAATAATTTAAAAAGCGACAAATTGGGCCAATCTGGAATCGAGAGTGCCGGAGGCAACAGGTCGCCGAGGTGTAGTGGCGCGTGTGATTTCGTTACTATACAAACTTTATTCAAAAAATTTTTAAAATTAATTTTTCTCTATTTCCTTACAGTATACCGTAATACTCTCCCCGAAAGAAATCTTGAGGCATTTCTCCTGGACTTACTTTTCGATGCTGTCGAGATGGTCCTTCCAAAGTTGTGGCGAAAATCATTTTTTATAATTTTATAGATATGGATTAAGATAGTTAAAATAAAACTAGAAGGAACAACAACCGACTTCACTCGCGCAAAAACGACCAATGCTTGGCTGCCTGCGGCCTTCGGGCTTCGAGGGGCTTCAACAACAACCACGTCGTCCTCGACCACGCAGGAAGCCCGGCAAAGCGAGAGAGTCCACTGTTGCTTTCCCTCATGCCCAAAGGCAAACGTATTTTCCTCTTCTTTTAAGTCGGTTAACCGATATTTGCTCCTCTTTCACCACAAATAAGAAAAAAGGTTAATTCTCAAAGATTTTTCCTACACCTTTTTCAAGAGAAAAAATTTCTTCTTCGTTTCAAGACAAAAAATGAAAAGGAAAAATTTGAAATTCAGAATTCAGAAGTCAAGGTTGGTGAAGACAAATCCTAGGAGAAAGTGGAAATGAAACTGGCCAAGATGCTTCGAATTTTGCCTCTGGCAAGCCGCATGTCCTCCATCATTTTTAATTAATCTCGTCGAATGAGAAAACCCTAGAAAATTTCCAAAGGAAAATTTTTTGTTTTTGATGAGTCCTAAATTTAGAACATTGTAAAATTTAGGAATATTCTTAAAATTAAGAAAAACATTTCCCGGGTCATCTTCATTAGTCCTCAGACCCGGCCAGGAAGAAAAACAGGAATTCAAGGCCCAATTTCACTTGGTTTGCATGCCGGACTGGAATAGTCCAAACAGTCCGAATCCAGAGTCATGTCAATTTGCTAATGACTTCAATAAGTCGCCTCGAGGAACGGAGACGGATGAAACATGGACGTGGATGGATGGGGACCGACGGGTTGGAATTTTTCGAATTAAAAGTAGAAACAAAATATATTTTAAATTCAAAGCATATTTTAAATAAAAAGAATTAAAATTGAAAAACTAGTTTCTTAAAACTAAATAATAGAATTAAAAAGTAATTTGTCTTTAATTAAAAGCTGAAATAAAATCGTGAAAAAAGAAGGTTTTAACTTTTTAAGAAGCTCATAGTGAAAAATGAATGGAACATTATTCGTGGAAGGACAAATGTCCTTTTTCGATTTATTTCGCTTCTTTGATTTTTCTGTTCTGCACGAATACTTAAAGTAGTGGTTTTGAGGCGAGAAATTGTTAACTCAATTTTCTCTAATAAGAATGGAAAAAATAAAACATTATTTTTGGCGAAACCGAAATTTCTTTAGATAAAATAAATTTAAATTAGCTGACTTTTGTTTTTACTTTCGGAGGAATCTCGAATAGTGGTTTTAAAACGGAAAATTTTCTGTTTTTAACTGAATTTGATCATTGGACTTTTAGATAACCATTAACAGAGTTCATGGAGGAATAAATCAAGAATTTCTCTTTTCAAAGCTGTTACTTGGAATTTGTCCTCAAGAACTAAAAACTACAGAAACTACAAAATTAAGTTTCGATCCCATGGAGAAAATATGGAATTTATTTCTCAGTGGGCTTGGTTATTGATCTTCTAGATAACCATCGAAGAAACATGTGATAATAAAACATGCACCAAATACGTTTCACCTCAGAACCACCACTTGAACTATTCCCCAAAAGAGTAAAACTTTTGTCCCGAGAAGAATAATGGTTAATCCATATTTCTACCGTAAACCCGATTTTTCGAAAATCAAAAACTGATCTCGATCTTCGACTTAAAAAAGTAAAACGTAATAACAAAATTGTTATTTTTATTTCCATAAAGGACCATATTACTAAGGAAATAAAAATAACTTCGCTTTCCTGTGAAGAAGACAAATCTGTCAAGTGAGCAAATCTAGGATTGCCTGAAGCCTAAACTGGACGTCGTCAAGGCAACAGAAAAGTTGTCATCAGCTTCTTGATGACTGGAATTAAAATAGGAAGCTTTACTCATGTTTCCCGAGCACTTGGGGCACTTTACGACCACAATATTGTAAAAATTACAACATAAAAATCCCCACAAAATATCCCGAGACGAAATTCTGGAAATCTTCACTGAGTTTCCAAATATCCCAAGTTTCCACAAAATGAGGAAATTTTAAATATTAAATAAGTTCCAAGTTTCCACAAGATTTAAAACGTGTAAAAACCCCAGATTTTAAATCAATCCCAAAATTTCTAAATCTCCGAAAATTAAGTTTAAAACCAACCGAGAGCATCGTGTCGCCAAAAATACTTCCATTTTTTGTGGCTCCTTTTCTTTCCGTCTTTAATTCCTGATGGGTACTGTATTGACAAAAAATAGTTCTTCCTCTGATCGCCATGGGACAAGCTTGAGCGACGTTGACGATGGTCTGAGCTCCGGAGTCTTCCTCGTACTCAACAAAAGCCTGATTCTTGCCTTTCAACATCAAGTAGTTCACTAATTTCCCAAATGGCATACAAAAGTGTACCAACTCCAGTTCTGTCATATCGGAGGGAATATTTCGAAGATGAACTACTTTCGAAAATGATATAGAATTACTTAGCTCATTTTTACTCGAATCAGATCCTCGATGAGATATTCCTATTGATCCTAGATAATCGTTTTGGGATGTACTTGCTCCATTAGGAAATACAGTAGCCGCAGCAGCAGCGGCCGCGGCGGCCCGAAGCCCTGCGGCAGTAGCCTGTTGGGCCGCAACCGCCGCTGCCGAAGCTGTCTGGGGGAAACAGGACACCGGGACCATTGAATCCAACTTTGGCTGAAAATCAAAATGTCAAAAATAAGACAATTTAAAGAAATAAAAAAAGTGGAAAAATAAATAAATCAAAAGGTTAAGGAAATTTTAAAAAACTAAGTAATTCAAGAAGACTTTAGATAATAGAAAAATATTAAAAAAGTCGAGAAATCGAAGAAAGTTAAACAACTAAAAACCAAGATATTAAATATAAGTGTATTCAATGAGGATAAAAAAATCGAAAAAGGTCAAGAAGTCACAAAAATCAGGAAATTAAAAATTTTTTGAAAGAAATAAAGCAAAAATTAAGGAAATTAAGAATTTACAAAAAATTTAAAAAATCAAACACTAAAATATCACATAATGTCAGGAAATTTAAAAGTTCTAAAAACGAGAAAATTCAAAAAATGAACAAGTGAGGGAAATATTAAAAATAAAGAAGGTCAAGTGGTTTTTCTCACCTTTTTGGGTTCAGTGTCTGGGTTCATGGAGCTTGGACGAGATCCGAGAGCCGAAGTCATCAGGAGACCATTTGGGTGAGCAGCGATCGGGCCTGCTCCCCTCTAAATTCACAAAATTAAAAATAAATAAAGAAATTTTTAAAATAAATAATTCTCATATATTATTCAAATTAGGAAAATTATTCAGTTTTGAGGAATTTCTTTAAATAGAAAAGTACCTTAGGCATGAATCAGGAACAAAGTCAGTCAAGTCCAATTTCTTTAAAAAAATAAAAAAGTAAAAATTGTGTTCAAAAAAGTGGAAGAAAATTAATGAACTCTGACTCTTCTTCTCGCCGGATTACAACGGCCAGAGGCGCTGAAAAAAAAAGTCAAAATGCAGTCAAATTTCGACAAAAGGCTCGTCGAAGGATTCCCAATAATCCGAGATTACGATCGTGCGTAATTTTCTGCTCTTACAACGTAGCGATCATACTACTGTAAAAAGCTGAATTCTTACATAGCCTCGACACGCAAATTTGAAATAGTTTGGAAAGTTCGAGAATTTTCAATGTGAAGTTGTATTAGTACAAGAATGGAAAGTAGGGTTTTACGAAAAAGTTTCGACACGGAAATATAAAATGGTTCGAAAATTCTTGATTTAAGATGTCTTTTTTGAAGTTGTATCAATGAAAAATGAAAGAATAAAAAACGATCTTGTTACGAAGTGGTCTCGACGCATAAATATGAAATAGTTTAGAAAATTCGAGAATACTTAATTCTATATATTGATTTTGAAATTATATTAATGAAAAACTAAACTTCTAAAAAGCGGTCTTAGCACGGGAATTATTCTGAAATTGAATTATTTTATAACTTGGAGATTTTTATTTTTGAAAATTCAAAAACATTTCCCTCAATTTCGGAAGATTTCTTTTGTGAAAAAGTGAAAAATGAAAAACTAGGACTGTACAATTGAATCATCGATGAAAACTTCTTGGAAAAATAAAACAATGGAAATTCTCATGATTAATAAACGAATTTCAATCAATTTTTTAAAAATCGAATAAAATTGTTTTAGAAAATTAGAAATCTAAATTTAAAAATGAAAATAAAGATTTAAAGTAATCAAAAGCTAAGGTTTGTTTAAGTTTAAACTTTGAAACTCACATACCAAATTTAAAACAAATGAAAACGGGATTTGAAAGCCAAAATTTGGGGATATAGGTACACTACAGTGTCATCGAGGAAGGGGAATTTGCATAAAAGCAGGAAAATAAACAAGGTCCGGAAGATCGAAATGGATATGGCTCCAGGAGCAATCGATACTTTTCGACACTAATCGACTTGTTCAGCAGCACCGATTTCGAGAAGAAACCGCGAAGACCGGACAGACTATGGGTGAAGTCCTCGACGCCTCCATCGACCGAACCGGACGTACAAGAAAGTCCTCGACAGTTCCAACAATTGAAACGGACAGACCGAAAATGAAGTCCTCTATGGTTCCAATAGCAGAAACGGACATACAAAAACTGAAATCCTCGATGATTTCATCAACGCTTCCATCGACAAAAACGGACATACGAGAACAAAATCCTCGGTGTTTCCATCGAACGAAACGAACAGACCGTCTTGCGCAACGACAACTTGAAACACCCCCGAAAAGGCGATCTGAAGAAAATCTCGATGGAAAAATCTCAAATGCAAAAGTCGAAAAATGGAAGACTCGAGGTTTGTTGACAAACGTTCTCGAAACCGTTTTCCTGTTTTAAATAAGACAAAAGTCGGAAATTTTACGAACTAATTTTAATCCAAAGCCAAACAACTTCCACATCTGCACCTACCTGCCACCTTTCGAAGCCAGTACTAATTGAATTTTTTATGTTATCAATATGCTTAGCCAATTCGAAAGTGGCTAAACAAGGTCCAATTTTCTCACATGAATTATTTCCTAGGCAAATATGACGTTTATAAAACTTGTTTTACTTATTTTAGCTATCTACTTAATTGTTTACTTTACCTACTTTACTTATTTACTTTACTTAAACTATTTAAATTATCAATATAAATTATTTTACTTATTTTAATTATTTATTTATGTTAATTATTCCCTTAATATTTTACGTTTTTACTTGTTTATACTTTGGAACATTTAATTTATCCTACATCATTTACCTATTTATTTCTTTCACCTTTCTTGTTTTCCTCACTTCTCTTATTATACAATCCCAATCCCCTACTATAATAATCAGCAATTAGCCCAGAAAGAAGTCAATCGGAAAATACAAACCGTGCTATTAGAGAAACGAAAAATAATTACCTTTACGAAATAATCTCGCAAAAGAGTTTAGAAATTTGTAAAAATTTTTATATAGAAAGAAATATATTTATCTTTGTTTTCAGAATTATTTTCTCAAATTAAACTACTACAAAAATCAAAAATAATTTTTACGAAAGCTATCCAAACTCAATTTCCGCACTTTTCAGATACTTAAAAACTACAAAATTCGAAAATCTATCAAAAAGTTTCTACAAAACTACGAATTCCTCCAAAGACATTTAATTAAGAAATCTAAGAATTGGAAGCAGATTATGAGATGTTCCAAGAACTTGAACAGATTTAGGAATCCTCCAACAAATTTCAGGGAATTATGCAATCTATCAAAAAAAAAGTCCGCAACATCCAGAGTTCAAAAACATTTAGTGAAAAATAATTGCTTTTATTTTTTATGAAATCAATGTTTTCATCTAAGTTCATTTTTGAAATTTTCGGACTTGAAGTTTTAAAATTAAAATTTTCTATCTTATTTGAAATTCCTCAACTTTATTAAAATTAAAATTTTTTAGAATATTTTAAGACTTTAATTACCAAATTTCGAAATTGTTGTTCTTAAGTTTTTAACTCCTTTAATCTTTGGAATTCAAACTGACCTTGATCCCGAAACGACGAATTACTTCATGAAGTTCCACGCCGTTGAGAGCAGCGCCGAGAACTGCCGTCATTGCAAAGGTTCGAGGACTAGGTGAGGATTCTCGAAAACCACTCGAATCCCTTTGACCTTCAAAAATCTGAAAAATCCATTTTTCAAAAATAGACTCTTATTAAAATTGTTGAAACTCGATCTCGAAGATCTCTGATTTTCGAAACTGGATCTAGAAGAATATTTTCTGCGCATATTGAAAAGTGCAAAAATACGAAACATGACTCAATGAAAGAAAAATCGAAAATCGAGGTTTTGAATTTTTGACGAAAAGGGTCCGATCGAGGAACACGCCTCTGGCCAAATTTCCGATTTCGAAAAAATTGGTTCTAATTAGGAAATAAATTTTCTGAAATTCATTAGTCATAAAAAACGGACGAAAGAACAATGGGAAGCATTTATTTTTCTTTGCTCATATTATTATCAATGGGAAATGGAAAATATTTATTTTTTTGTATGAGTATGAATGGAAAAATTTGCAAAGCTTTCTTTGTTCATATTATTATGAATGGGGAAAAAAGAGGTATTTTCATTAATATTAGTACAAAGTTTGAAAATATTTTAATCGATGTTGCTATGGGTAAATAATTTGTGGAAATTAATTTTGACTTTTTACAAAATAAAAAATTATTGAATCAAGAACATCAATCTGTCCATATTTCATCCAAAAAAATTAATTTCTTTCCAAGACAATCCGAACAAATTTCTCCTTCAATTTGTCTTAATCAAAGTTTTTTTCGCTGTCATATCTTTCGAACCGGAAAAGGTTGAAGTATCTATTAGTACATAAAAACATAGGAAATATGAAAATATAAAAAATACTAAAGTATAAAGATTATTAGGAAATATGAAAAATGAAAATGCTAGACATACAGCATACGGGAGATCCTAATATAAATCATACCGAAAGTGTATGGAGTTTGGTTTAATCTCACGGATAATTGAGTTTAAACAATAAAATTGAAAAATGAAACCTTCCTGGTACTCTTGGAAAGAAAAAACTTCTCTTTCGAGACCGTTCGAGTAAATTTCTGAACGTTCGAACTTTAATCTTAACGAAGAAATTCAACTCTTTTCCTAAATAAACTCAGAAATATTTTTTAAAATAAATAGTGAATTGACATTGAAAAAATAATTTCCCTAAATCGAATTAAAGTAAAAAGGAAAAATTTGTTCAGTTAGTCTCTGAAAGAAGAAATATGCTTTGATCAGATGTATATCGAAATAAAGATATATCTTTGAGTTAAGTGTATCTTGGAAGAAGAACATATTTTTGACTAATATTTCTCGGAAAGAAAATTGCCCTCGATCAGAGAAACCAGGTTGAAGATTTTACCTCGGAAATTCTCTAGGGAATTTTTTTCAGGCATTGTCCCTATTTGGAATGGTTTCAAATTAGACAGAAGAAAAACTTTGGAAGAGATCCAAAAAGAGAAAAAGGACGGAGATTAAATCCAAAAAAGGAAAACTCGAATTTCTGACTACGATTCCAAAAGAGAAATTTCTTTTCAACGTGATTTTCGAGATCCATAACCGGTTGAAAAAGGTCAAAAAAATCAAGGGAAAACCAAACCGTCATTATCTCCTTTGTTTCTGTATTTATTAAACCGATTTGGGAAGAAAATATAATCAAGAAATATCAGGATGAATCAGGGGAAACTAAACCCATATTTAATTTTCTCATTCTATTAAAACAATATAAAAAGAATTAAATTCGATTGTCAAAAGTTTAAGATGATTTTCAATATTAACTTCTCCAAAAGACTTAATTTGATCAAAATAAAGCATGCAAAACTTTGTTTAATTAATTTAAAACAATAAAGAAATTCAAGAAAACTCAAAAGTTTATTCGATTTTCTTTTTTCTTATCCAATTAATTCTGAAAATAAAAAATTTCAAAAAGAAATTAATTTCAAAACATTTTAAATTTAAAAAAATAATTTTAAAAGAGCAAAAGTCTGTTTGGTTTTGCTTTTTTCCCGAATTAATTTCAAAATAAGCCAAACGAAAACTTTTAAAGTTAATTAATTAAAGAAAAAAGTGAAAAACCCGGCGCTTCGAAAATCGCGTTAGTGATTTTTGTTTTCAAAAAATGGGATTCCAGATTCAAAATACGATTCCGGAAGGAAAAAATTAATGAACCGAAAAAACCAATTTCTCTACAAAAAGCTAATTTCTCGTTCCAAACCAAACTATAATGAAATTTAAAAAGAATATTGTTCTTGAAATAGTCTCGAAATGAAATTCAAGAAGTTGAACTTTAAGAACTCTCGCATGGAAATAAATTAATCCTATTTTCGCTGTGAGAATCCTTTTTCAAATCAAATTATAATGGAAATTGAGTAAGTATTTTCATGAAATGTTCCCGAGAGGAAGTTTTAAATTTAAAGGATTTCAATCCTCTCGTCTGAAAAACAGGTTCGGGTTATCGCTATGGGGATCACTGCTTAACAGTCACTATCGAGGAATAAAAGTAGATTTACCACGAGATTTCAGGGTTTTGAAACTTCCGGGATTCGCACGTGAGAACAATAAAGTTTTCGATTTTCGTTCTGGGAATTATTTCAAGAACCAAACTATAAAAATAAAAAACAACTTCTTTATGGGATTGTTTCAACACGAAATTTCACAATTTTAAAACCTCCTAAAAAGTTCAAGAGTTTTCGACCCAAAATATCGATTCCGAGATTTTTTCGACGCAGTTTCCAGAAATTCTTATGACTCAAGAAATTTAGATCGAATATTTATTCTTCCGTCAATAAAATCAAAAATAAAAAATAATCAAAATAGGAAAGCTTTTATCGGTGAGAAGACTATCCTGATAACCCATTAAAGTGACGGCTGATCCTTTTTCCTTATATTTGCTTAGAACAAAATTAGTTTAAGAATTAAAGAAAATTTAAATTTGAAAACAAAATACAAAAATTTTCGAAATTTAAAGACTTTAAAAATTAAAAATATAGAAACTCTAAAACTTGAGAAATTTGAAAATGGAGTACTCGATTGGAAACGCTGGTTCAAAAATGGAAGTTTTAAATACTAGAGAACTTGAGAGGACAGCGATTACCGATTTTCTTTTTCCGAGAAGAGGGCTTGATGAAAACCAAACGGGCAATTATCCAGGGAGGAAAAATAAAACAAATTCGAGTTGTAGTTTTTATGAATGAAATAAAAAAGATTAAAAAACAGGGCTATTTTTGTTTTGGGGAATTAAATAAATAAAAAACACTCGACTTCTTAGAAGTGAAATAAGAAAAACCAAAAAAGTAGTTTTTATCAATTTAAAAAGTATTCCTTACTAATAAAATAAGGAAATTAAAGTAAACATAACTTTTTATAGACAACATTTTAAAAATTAAAGAAATAACTTTTTATGAGTAAAATAAAATCAAAGTGCACTGTTTCTATGGATAAAGTCTGAAAAATGGAAAAAAGCGATTTTTGCAAATAAAATAGAAAAAATAATTTTTTATGAACGGCATTGAGAAAATTTGTTTTCACAAATACAGTAAGGAAATTGTTCTATAAATAACGAAATTAGTACGGTCAAAATGATTGTTATTGATTAATATCGGTTATTGTTTATAGACAAGTCTGTTTTCATAACTTTTCTTTCATAAACAGATTGATCCAAAAAACGACAAGGGTGGAAATGACAGGACCCTTTTTGCCATTTTAATTCAAAATTTTTTTTCATATTTTAATTCGAAAAATGTTTTGCCATTTTAGTCCAAAAAAATTTTCATGTTTCAGTCCCGAAAAGCGTTCCTGTTTTAATTCAAAAAATTTTTTATACTCCAGTCTGGAAAAAGTTTTACTCTAATTCAAAAAGAGTTTTATATATTTTAATTCAAAAAAGTTCTATATTTTAGTCCAAAAAAGCTTTTGATTAAAATCTTCGCTAAAAGTTTTTCAGCTAAAAGTTCTAGTCTCGTAAATACCGAAATGAGCCATAAAAGTGAAATTAGGTAAAACGGAAATGAAACTTACAGATCTACAAGTTGGGAATTAAAAAATTGGAAAGTATTAAAAAAATTAAAAAATAAGAAAAATTTGAAAAATTGGAAAATGTAAAAAATGAAAAATTTCATGGCAACGGGAAAAAGTAATTTAATCGTTACTGTCCGTCCGGCCCTCCGTCACGTCCCGAAAAGGAAAACCAAGATTACCTGGTAAACAATAACTGTCAGAATTTGTTCATTAATGAAAGTTCCTAGAAGCTTCCAATTTTCACAACCTCATCAAGTTATGGAATTTGGGAATTCTATATAAGTTTCCGGAATTCATGAAGTTATACATTTTTAGGAATTCCCGAACACTGACAAAAAGGTCATAAATATTTTAGAATATAGAGAAGTTATATAAAAGCTCCTGAAATATTTTAAAACTCGAAACTAGTAGACTTTCCGGAAATTTATAGAGGTTTCCAGAATTTTGGAAATGTAGAAAATTTGATGGAATTTACTAGAATTCAAAAACTCAGAAGGAAAATAGTTTGTGAGAGCTTTGCGGAAGTTTCTAAAATTTTGAAAATTATATAAGAGCTGCTAATTTCCGGTAACTCGTAAAGAAATTATAGTTTATGAGAACTGTGGAGGATATTGCTTTTGAAAATTTCATAAGTATCCCTAAGACTTAAAAATTATAGATATTCCTAGAGTTACTGAAAAACAAGTTTCTGAAATGCTCCAAAATCAAAGGAAAAATTTCGTGTCGAGCCTATTTCGGATAATATTTATATCAGATGGCTTTTAAAAAATTTTTAACTTTTATATTAGATGATTTTTAAAAAGAAATCTCTTTTTATGAAATCCATGAGATTTTAGGAGAAACAGCCTCGAGGGTACTCGTCGACGGGAAAGAGCTATCATTGCCTCATCCGTCCTCATAAACCCTGCTTGAAGTTGAATTTAAAGAAGGCACTAAAATGCCGACGGAAGGCTGAAAGCGAGACAGATGGGAAACGGGCAAAAGTGGTCCTTTATCTTTGAAAACCTCAAACAATTTCAATTAAAAGTTGGAATTATTGAATAAAATTAGAATTTTTTAAATTTTTCTGGAAAAAACTGGAATTAAACCAGTTGAAGGGAGTGTAAGGAGGAACGGAGGAGGGGGATATTCCTACAGACCGGTGCATACTATATAATGTAATAGTGCATTAAAACGATATATTATTTATCATGTACTAATACGTTAATATAACATATCAGTACACTGTTCCTCCTCCTCGAGCATATCAATATGACATGCCGATACATTGCCGCTTATGTGTTGGAGCATCAATATGACGTTTTGATGTATTGTTTCCAAGTTATCATTAATGCATTAGAACTTTTTCGTGCCTACGAAATCCCTTTTTACGCGGATAAAAATTGTAAGTTCTTACTATATGGAATTTTATTTTCCTCCATTCATTTCGTAAGTGGTTACGAGGAAAACCCAGATTGAGAACTATTGATTTAAGGTTCTACAGACATCGATTGACTAAAGGGTTCTTATGGTTCAATACAAGTTGATTGTGTGGAAAAGTAGGGAAAAAGAGAGAACTCGAAATGATCGGGAACCGTTCATCAAATTTTCATGACATCAATAGACTGGAATTTTCTCATAATTCAGCATAAGTTAGTCGGATGAAAAAGTAGAGAAAAAAGGAACTCGAACTGGCCGAGAGTCATTCATCAGGCTTCTCAAAATACCAATCGAGTGGAGATTTCTCATCATTCTGCAGAATCAGATTGGAGTTAACTTTTTTATTTTTAGTGTTTTTTATGAAGACGTTGGTAGGAGCACAATTAGCAGCATCATTTCGAGGGATATATTACAGTAGAAGGGTGGAAAAGGAAATACCACTTTCTCTTGCTTTGTGGTGATTCAGATACTGTAGGAATTGTTAAATCAATGAGTCATGTTCCTAAAGTTACAGGGAATTTCGAAATTCATCACATGTATCTTCCAGAACTATGAGTAATGTTGTACTTGGAATTAAAAAATCACTTTTTTATTTTTCAATTTCAGCTTGTTAAATTATTTTTTTCTATACGTTTTCAAAGATCAAGGATCATGTTAAAAACAACTTTGATTCACTATTTTTATTTCTTAAAAAAATAAAATAAAATATCTCTTTTCCCTCATGAATGTTTTGTTTAAAAATTTTAATAAAAACAATGGGAATTAATAAAAGGGAAAAAAGTAGACTAAAAATCATAAGATCAACGAAGAAGCAAGAAATCAAAAATGAAGATAATCTTTCTTTTTATTTTTTGCTTGCTAGTTGTTTCCGGACAACGGCTCAATTGCCGAACCAGTAAGTATTCATTTTTATCAAATTAATTATAAATTTTATTTTTTAAATATGCTTTAATATGTATCTGTGAATATTCCAGCCTGTACCCGGAATGCCCAATTCACCGTCGACATAGATGGACAAAAAACCACCGGCAAATGCTCTGACGGAACCAATCTTACAGCACGCTGTTCAGGATGCTGTGAATCCTGGGGACTTTCCCGTAATAATCAAAAGGTATCTCTGATTTTATTGAATACAACTAAAAATGGACTTTTTCAGGACAATATCAGTGGCTTCATTTCATCCGATGGAGCTACCTGTGTTTGTTGCGAAAGATCCTGTTGATCAACCAAATCCCGTCAATCAGAGACCGAATCTTTTCTACAATTTTCAATCTATTTTTATTTTTTAAAATGATTACTTCGAAAACAGAAAGCAATAAAATTTTTCCGTCAATTAGAAAATCGAATTTTTACAGTTTTATTTTTAACTTTCATTTTAAATGGAGATTTTATTCCACAGTTTATTTTTAGTTTAATTTCATCTTTAATTTGATTTAAATTTTAACTTCATTTCTTAGTGATTATTTTTTTGGAATATAAAGCGATAAAAATCTCCCGCAAATTAAGAAATCCGGATTGGCGTAAAAATCAAAGATGAAACTAAGTTTCCATCCACATCCGTTGTCGGAACTGTTTTTGGATTTAGAATCCGAAAAGGCTGGAGATCATTCAGAAATAAAGCGGTCAGGAGCCGGATCGGAAAACTCCTTTCGACTTTCTAGATTTCATGAAAATGAAGAACAAATAACTTCCTTCAAAAAATCCGATTTCCTTTTTTATAGAGAATTATTTTAATTAGTTTTACTCCAAGGAAATTTGATTTTTGTGGAAATTATTTCTGGCTAATTTTGTATAAAATAGTTCAGAAAAATCGGATTTCCTTTTTTGCAAGATTATTTTAATTAGTTTTACTTTGAAAAAATCTGTTTTTTATTTCTTGAAAATCAGAAAACTGAAGATAAATGTCATCAGATTTTTTCTGAAATTTTATAAAAAATGAAATAAGATTATATGGGATTTTTTCTTCGGTTTCTCATAAATTTTTATATTCGAAAATACTGTCCTTGAGATTGCGTTTCTTGATTTCAAGCTTGATTTATCCTGTTTTCGGAATAGAAATCTATATGACATTATTTCAAAATAGATTTCGTAAATATTACGAATAATTATTTTCACTAAATTGTTCTGGAATGAACTTTATATTTTATTTTGAGAAAGTTTCGTGATTTTCTGAAATACTTAAATAGACGTATTGATTTTTTGACTTTCAGATAATGAGAACATCACGGAAAACTTGGTTATTTTTATTTTTATTCTTATTTTTGTCTGGAATCGTTGAAGGAAAAGACGATTGCCGGATTTTTGGAGATTGCAATATTTCCAGCGAGAACTTCGAACCTCTTCCGGACTTTTCTGAAAGTCACGATCCAGAAGAATCACCAATAAACAAAAGTTTGTTTTTTAATTTAAATTTATGAAATCTATTAAAGTACTTAAATTTTGAATTACAGTAACCTTGAGAATTCCTCACGAAAATGGAGCCAAACTCCGGAAAGAGGACATTCGATTGAGCTTCGAGAAGGCAGATAAATTGTTTAATGAGACAGAAGCAATTTTGATTTCGAATATATCTCCATTGGAAAAAGTCCACCAAGTTCCCAGTCATTTTTGGTCGGTACACAGAAACTCTGATGAATTGGCGAAGGAAAAAAGTTTCCCAGCTTTTGTCTCGGTTTTTGCAACGAAAAAAATACTGAAATCAACAGGAACCATTCCGAATAATTTTACTCCAGAATTGCAATCCATATGTCCTCGGGATACTGTGCAATACTGTGAAAACAAGAAATACAGATCTCTTGACGGAAGCTGTAACAACGTCGCGAATCCCCTCTGGGGAGCCTCCCACGCCCCCTTCCAGAGGTTCATCGAGGCGGATTACGGTGATCAGGTGTCTTCCCTGAGATCCTCGAAAATCCCAGGAGAAAAACTCCCAAATGTCAGATTCCTTTCCTTCTCGCTTTTCCGAGAACCTTCGTCAACTCAAGAACACCTCACTCCCCTTCTCGCCCATTGGGGTCACTTCATTTTCATCGATCTCGTCCATGCCGGTCAGACTCAACTGATCACGAAGGAGGGCAACTTCCCCTTGCCCTGCTGCAAGGAGGCCCCTCTGAGACATCCGGAATGCTCCTCCATAGAGATCCCCTCTGAGGACCCGAGACTGGGAAGCTTCGTGGACTGCATGCCTTACAGCAGATCGGTGATTGTCCCGAAAGAGGGATGTCCCCTGGGGAAAAGAGAACAAGCAAATTTAGCGACGAGTTTCCTTGATGGAAGTGCGATCTATGGAAGTACTCTCGAAAAAACAGAACAACTAAGAAGTTTCAGAAATGGTAAGAATATTTCTCTTATTTCATATAAATATTATGTTTCTTTAGGTCAACTTCTAACTTCTACAAGAGCAAGCTTTAACCGTGTTTTCCCTGCGATTTTTGATCCGTCAAAGCCTCCATCGAGAAATTGCGCTCCTTCTGCCGGTACTACTTGCTTCCTCAGCGGCTCTGAACATATTAACTTCCTACCAACAACAGCGATAATCCATACAATCTGGGTTCGACAGCATAATAAAATCGCCAATCAACTTCTTGTAAGTTCCCGTTGACTTTCATATATCGATGTTTATTTTTCATATGTGAATTTCTATTTCCAGCTGATCAACAAGCACTGGACAGATGAACAGCTCTTCCAAGAAGCTCGGAGAATCGTGATTGCCCAGATACAACACATCACTTACAATGAATTTTTGCCTTTGCTCGTCGGAAGGGAGTCTTGGAAGAGATACGGTTTGAACTCGAAGGAATCCTACAGTGAACCCGACAGCTATAATTTCGGTACCGATCCCAGTGTTTTGAACACTTTCGGAGCTGTTGTTGGACAACTTTTCTTCACTCTAATGGAAGGAAAAATCACAGAATATACTCCTCAAGGGATGAAGCTTCCCAGTGTACCTTTGAGCGAGTTTTTCAACAACCCCTCGAGCATTATCTTTGGGGATAAGTTGAATGGAATTCTGAGAGCCTTGATCAAAGACCGTTTGCCGAAAGTCGGAGTTCAGATGACGGAGGAAATGAGGGAGAAACTGTTCAAAGGACACTCCAACTTCGGCCTCGACCTGGCTGCTCTCATTCTCCAGACAGGACGAGACCACGGAATCCCCAGCTACACCGTTTGGAGGGAGAAATGTGGAGGAAAAAAAGTCACTTCTTTTTCGGATTTGACCGACGACGTCCAAAATCCATCTTGGTTGATTCCCGTTTTGCAAAAAAGTTTCGCAACAGTCGAGGATGTAGATCTCTTCATCCTGGGATTAGCCGAGAAGCCTGTCCGAGGAGCTTTGGTTGGACCCACTTTCGGATGCATTCTGTCTCTTCAATTCAGAAAAACCAAAAAAGGAGACAGATTTTGGTACGAAAACAGCTTCCAACCAAACTCCTTCACGGAGGATCAACAAATGGAAATCAAAAAAACAACCATGTCCAGGATTCTTTGCGACAACACAGAACTCGGTTCTCTTCAGCCCAAAGTTTTCGAAGCTCCTGATCTCTACGAGTAAATTTTAATATACAAAATAATTAAAACTAAAAATACAAAAATAATTAAAACTTAATCTATAAAAGATTATTTCAGCAATCATCCGATGCCTTGTAACTCTTCCATGCTCCCAGAAATGAATTTGAAAAAATACTGGGTTGACGACGGATCTCACATCGAAATGCCCGTCACGATGGCCACGATAAGGAAAGCGATAAAGTTGGGCATTCTGGAAGTCGAAGAAAGGAGGAAAAGAGAGGCGAACAATATCCGGAATTGTGTGTCTTTATATAAAAATAATGAAAAACTTTTAAATTTCAGATCAAGGAGAGTACCAAGCCGGAGATCCAGTGTATACTTACGGAAAGATGATGAGAGCGAAGAGAGAAGCTTCTGACATTGCCAAGACTTCCGCGATCCTGCTGGAGTCCACGAAGGTACTCCTCTCCGGTCATCCGGAACTCCTCGACAACAAAGTTCCTCTTCCTTTGAAGCTAGATGGACAAACACTCCAAAGAATCCTCCCGAACATAGATGTCTCGACTTTCGTCAACAACTTCACTGCATTCCTCGAGGGCGGCACGGTCGAAAAATGCCTTCCCCGGGATCTGCCTTGTGACCACACGAGTCCCTACAGAACGTACTCCGGATGGTGTAACAACCTCAGATTCCCGCACTTCGGAAACTCCTTCGGCCCTTTGAAACACTTACTTCCGCCCGTTTACGAAGACGGAGTGGACGAACCGAGAAGCATTGCGAAAAGTGGACATCCACTTCCCTCTCCGAGAATCATCTCTAATGCCGTCCATCTGGATCTTCCTTTCGATCACAGCAAGATCACTCACATGGTCATGCAATTTGGACAGATCCTCGATCACGAATTGGTTCGATTTTTGTTTTCGTATATTCCTTAATGCTTTTTATATTTAGACTCACTCTCCTGTGGAACGTGGACCAAATGAGGAAATTTTAAATTGCACAAGATGTGACAGTCGCGAAACACTCTCTGTCCATTGCATGCCACTCCCCGTACCTGAAGATGATCCCCACTTCCCCACTCATTACGAAAACGGCGAAAGGAGATGTCTTCCGTTCGCCAGAAGTCTCCTCGGTCAACTGAGTCTCGGATACAGGAATCAGATAAACCAGTTGACGGCTTTCATCGATGCCAGTGCTATTTACGGAGCCACAGCTTGCGAGGCTGCCGATCTCAGGACTTTCCAAGGAGGAAGGATGAACTTCACCGATCTAGGAAAAGCTAATCAGTAAGTTCGAGTTCTTTAGTTTTTTGATTTCACAAATCTTTTTTTCAGCGAAGCTCTTCCTCAAGGAGATCAGGAACAAGATTGTCGTGGAAAACCAAATTTCCCATGTTTCGTTGCTGGAGACGCTAGAAACAGTCATCAGCCAGGATTAACGACAATTCATAATATTTTCCTTCGTGAACATAACAGAATTGCTCAGAAACTGGAAATTCTGAATCCTTTCTGGAGCGACGAGAAAATCTACCAAGAAACACGAAGAATTGTTGGAGCTATGTTCCAGCATATTGTTTACAACGAATATATCCCGAAGTTGGTAGGACACGAACTGGTGTCGAAATATCATTTAATGCCTCTGAGAGCAGGATATTTCGGAGGTTACGATGGAACCTGTGATGCTTCCATCAGTCAACCCTTCGCCACGGCCGCTTTCCGCTACGGTCACACCCTTGTGAGGAGACTTTTCCCGAGAATGAACAGCTTCTACAGAAACCACTCAAAACCTGTTGATCTCGCTCAAAACTTCAACAACATGGAATCAGTATACGATGCCCAGGGAGGAGGAATAGAATCGATTCTCGTGGGGTTGCTGGGAACCCCAGCGATGGCGGTGGACAGACACATAACGAGTGCCTTGAGAAACCACTTATTCGGGAGAAGAGGAGAACCTCATTCTGGAATGGATTTGATCTCCATCAACATCCTCAGGGCCAGAGATCACGGAGTTCAGCCCTACAATGCCTTCCGAGAATTCTGTGGATTTGGGAAAGCCCATTCCTTCAGTGATCTGGCTTCGGAGATGGACTCCTCATCCATATCCGCCTTGCAAAGTGTCTACGAACACGTCGACGACATCGATCTCTTCCCAGGACTCTTATCCGAACGACCTTCTCCTGGGGCTATCTTACCTCCAACAATGTCCTGTATCATCGCAGAACAATTTTCGAGACTAAAGAAATGTGATCGATTCTATTACGAAAATGATTTGGCAGAAACAAAGTTCAGTGTAGAACAACTCCAAGAAATAAGGAAAATCAAACTTGGATCAATTCTTTGTCAAAATGGTAGAAAGTTGATCAAGATCCAACCTGATGTTTTCTCGATGCCAAATGATCTCAACAATGCTCAAATCCCATGTTCTGATTTTCCAAGAATAAACTTGGATAAATGGATGGATAGAGGAGTCTGTATTATTGGAAATAAGCAACTCCAGAAGGGAAACTCAGCGAGAAAATCACCTTGTACAAGTTGTACCTGTACCAACGACGGAGTGAGTTTTGTTCGACTTTTATAAATTAAATCTATTCCTTAAATTTATTCAACATTTTCGTAGACCAATGTATTAGGTACTCGACAGGAAGTCTTCGGGGGTTCTCGTGCTAAACTATTGTAGAAATCTTATAAGAAGTAATAGTAGAAGATATGAAACTTTAAAGTTTGTACTATAACAAAAAATAATTTGCGAAAGAAATATGTCGTAATCGAATTCGAAGCAATGTACGTGCTCATTTCCACCTACAACTTGCCCTTAATTCGTGATTTCGGAGATCATATTACAGAAGTCATACTATTAAAAAAATAATTAAGGAAATGTTTCGTAATTCTCCTGATTTGTAACTTGGAAATTATCATGTCATAAAGCCTGTTTTTTGAAATACAAATCCTCAGTCTTTTTCTGACGCTCCAGAATTTAATATCTGGTCTGATTTCTTTATTCATGAAAATACCTGCAAATTCCGAAATGGGATTAATTTTGAAGAAATCCAAAGAAGATTTCCCACTTTATCCCCACGCACGTAAATTGCTTGAGGCAAACTCTGAAGACTACCACAGTACTCGACAATTTGACTTTTGATTTAGACATGTTTTCGAAAAACAGATTGCAGTCGAACTTCCGATTTTGCATCAGCAAGTTAATTCTAATCCAAATTCTTCTTTTTCGACCTGGAATTCAATTGATCTTGATGGTCTCGGAAATGTTCACTTCACTTTCATAAAGATAAATTGCTCAAGCATCTTCCTGAAGTTATTTCCGAACTTTTCGTGACAAAGTTCGTATTTAGAATTATGTCTAAAAGGACAATCCTGATCGATATTGATTCCGAAATTCGATCGATCTCAGAGATTCCGTCATCATATCTATGGATTGCCGAAGGCATGTTCTAGAAACAGTTTGCAAGCTGTCTGGTTCGAAGATATTCTAGAGATAATTCTGGAATAATTTTCGAAATTTAATTAATCCCCGGAGGTGTCGAAAGGGATCATTAAACTTGTTTATCAATTAATGTGATACTCCTTGTTCATTCATCAATCAAAATGACTTTCCATTGATCAAAGAAAATCTTTGTTTACTAATTAATTCTAAAAGTTTTATTTACTAATTAATTAAAATGATATTTTATTTATTAGTTAATCAAGATGATCTTTAATTTTCCTATCGACGAAAATGAATTCTTGTTTATCTGTTAATTAAATTGACTTTTAGCCTCGATGTCGAACAATGATTGTCGGAAATTGCGCAAAACTTCTCGAGAAATATCTCTTTACCGATATCCTGCAGGTTCGTTTCACTTCAACTTTCTAGAGATAAAAGGATAAAGAAATCAATTACAATTTTTTTCAGGATATGGCTTGTGTCGTTCAATGTAGCAAGTTACTTCGGGAAAGGGCCGGCAGACTTTGAATTTCGAAACTTGAACATTTTGTACTTTTAATTAAAACTAATATTTACAAATAAATTATACAATAAATATCTTAAACTAAAATTAACATTGGAGAGGTTTGAAAGAAAATTTTATTGTTATTTAAGGTGATCTTTTAAAATCAGTTTTTTAAATTAAGTTTGATATCGGAGAAACAAAAAGCGAACCTCGCCCACACGGATAACCTGGTTTTTTCACATTTCAATATACAAAATCGTGATTTTTCAAAGAGGTGAACTTTTGGGAGTTCCTATTGTATCCTAAAATACTTCAAAAAATTACACTAATTTCTGGAAGATTTTATCGGATATTAGAAAGCCACTAATTTTTGAACATCCGAAATTTGAATTTAAAAAACTGATCTGATTAGCTTCGATAATATACGAGAAATGCTGGTACATGTCGAGCAGATACTTGTGTCATGGGAACTCTTGGCACTACCCTAAGGCTATTATGAACACCCTCCATCTGGACGAATTCGTCGAGGTCATAAGAACATGGATTATATCCAGAACAACATTATGTGTTTTTATCTAACATGAGAATGCTTTTTTCGATCAACAGCAATCAGAAATATCTCTGGCCTTGGAATCGACGATTTTATCTCTGTCCCTGATCCAGGATTCCACTTTCACTACACAAGGAGGAACGACGTTGAACAGAGGTCAACCTTTATGATCTAAATTCAGGTTTTTTGGCACCGTCACGCAGTTGCATAGAGTTGCCACACAGTAGAACTCGGTGGTTACGCAGAAAAACCGGGTCGTTACGCAGCGGAAAGAATCGTTACGCAGAGCAGGGTTGTTGTGTCCGTTGCCTGCGGCGCTTGTCCAGCTCTTTCTTCATACAGCTAGCGAAAGTAGTTTCAATTTGTTCAATCAACAAAATTACTGTGGATAGAAAGATTATCTTGATTATCATCTTGGTAAAGAAATGGTTTTCATTGCTGTCTTACTGTGTGAAAGTAATAATACCTAAAAGTTTGTACAAAAAAGTCAAAATCAGCATTTTCGATATACGGAAACCATTCTAATTATGGTTTTGATGACGAAAAAAAACATTACACTAGATAACGATAAATCCGCCATTCAAGTGTAAAGTTCGACAATAAAATTTTTTATCGAAAAAAAGCGAACGCAATCACAGGTCGTTAAAATTTTCGCCGAAAAACATTTGGATTTTTATAGAAATGAACGAACACAATCCAGATCATTAAAATTTATCATAAAAATATCATTCAACTTTTTGCCGAAGAAGATTATTAAAGTTTTATAGCAAAAATAATTAAATCTTTCATTAAAAAAAGTAATTTTGGTTTTTTATCAAAAAAAGGTGAACATAATTACGGATCATGGATGGACATCTGCTCCAATTCCGATTACCGCTCCAGGCATTTTCGGGATTAAGATACCGTTTTCTGTTTTCTGCAATCTACACCTCCCACTTTCGACGAATTGAATATTTGCAAAATCTCAAGTCTCGACTTATTCGGAAAAAGAAAATGAGAATAGAAACTCTTTTTAAATTTTTTTCTTTATTTTTAATATTTGAAAATGGCTTTGCTTGTATGGCTATCGGAGGAGGAGGTGGAGGAGAAATAACAACTACAACTGTTTCTTCGCCTGTTACAACTACAACTGTTTCTTCGCCTGTGACAACTACTACCACTTCTACTACTTCTACCACTTCTACTTCTACTACTACTACCACTACTACTACTACTACTATAGCTCCTTGTGCTGATATGGCTGGCATGGTGACGTTCTTCCGAGGAACAAGTTACGAACTCGATCCTGCCGTTTGGGGTGCTGTTGATCCGACTTGTAAGTCTTTTTCCCGAGAATTATCAATAACTACAGTTCCCAAAATTTCTTGGAAACTTAAAAATTCGCATTGAAACACTTTCGTAAAAATATTTATTTTTGATTTTATAGCACTTGTAATCGGTTCAACTTTATTTTTTGGACTGGAATTCTTCAGAATTTATTAGATATTCTGGAATTCACAAAAGACTGTGATTTTTATAATGAAATAATTTCGAAAATTTTCAGCAACATGTGCCTCTGACAGCTGTGCTGATGGAGCCGTTTCTTACTATCCTGAAGCAACCACAGATACCCCTCACTCCTCGACCCCTCTGGAGGCCATGGGATCTCTTAAGGGAAGCGATTGCACTCAAGGCTCCATGTGCTTCTGCTTAACTACAGGAGAATGTTTCACATCGAGTAACGCGAATTCCATAAGTCTCTGGCCTTTTAATGGAATGGTCTACGCCTTCATAGGAGACTTCGGCACCATGTTCACTGGTGACATGGGAACCGTTCTGGACGGAGCCAACTACTTCGATCCCAACACCGGAAATCCCCTTCCCGTGACCGACCAAAATACTGTGCTTTCGTCACTCGGATGCGGGGCCTGTCCTCCTATTACTACTTGTAACTAGATCTAATAAGAAAATAAGGTAATTTCGTTAATAAAATAGTAATAGTATGTGTAATAGTATATATGGAAAGATTGACTTTTCGAAAAAATAGAGATTGAGAGAATTTAATGAATGGAAATATTTTTCGAGCTTGTCCCCCGTTGGTCTGTCAATATATTCAATAAGGAAGATAAAACTGTTGATAAAAGTGGTAATAAAATGTTCAAATGTGTCTTTAAAGATGTCTACAAATCAGAAGATCAATTGAAGTGAAGCAATGAATAAATTTCTTTTTGAAAATAAACATTATTTTCCCATAGTAATATGTAGTTAAAAACACTCGTATTATGTTTATGATACTATTTTGATGACAAGAGAACATGAAAATGTGACAGTATCCTTGAAGAAATCGAAAACTCAGAAGATTAATTGAAGTGGGTCAATTGATAAATAACTTTCGCCCACCGAAGTGTGTACTCGAAAATGAAACATCAAAGTTTGTCTCCTCCGTTGTGAATTGTCGATATCACTACCCACGCATGCGATTTCATTTTGTAGATAAAAACACGGAAAAAAATGTTGAAATTTATCAGTGTTTTTTTCTTCACAAAAATTTCATCAAAAGCATCGGGAATTCAGCGAACTGTTCTGAAATGTCTGGATCATTGTAGGATCTCGGAAATCCTGAAGATTTGGGTTCTAAGAATTCTTATCGGGGATGATTTCATAGAATTATTCAATTCTCACAATAATATTAACTAGGATACGTTGCAGACTTGACGAGAAACTCGTATTTTAAAGATCCTTCAGAATTCAAAGTAACTCCCAAGAAGAAAATACCAAATAAAGAACTTAATATGTTCGTGTTGAGATGATTTCGTGGAAATTTCTACTTTTAATTTCTCATAATATTTTAACTGAATGGATTTTATTTAAAAAATAACAATGGAAATATTCGATAAATTTAAAACACCCGGGATATTTGAGCTTCTGAAAATTGTCACAAGGCAGTGATTTGGACTTCGGATTCAGAATCGAACTCTGTCCTCTTCCTCGTCCTCCTTGGGGACCTTCCAGGAGACCTGGAGGATCTTGGAGATCTTCCTGGAGACCTAGAGGACCTGGCAGGAGACCTTCTGTCGGAATCGAAGAGGGAGTGGGTGGGGTCCAGGGATTCTGCTTGGCTCCCTGCGGAACTCATAGAATAGTAACTGGCGGAACTGGCTCCAGAAGTGCTTGTCCTGTGATCTCTGGATTCCGGTTCTTCTTCTATCCTTTGATCTTCGATGTTGTTTTCTTCATCAGCACACCTGACATCGACTTCGATCATTTCGATGAGTTTTTTGTGCTCGATATCCTCGACCGCGGCCATGTCCATCTTCACTTTGAATGGACAAACTTTTTCTTTCGAAATATTGGGGAAGAAAGACTTGATGAATTTGTGCTCGAGGGCTTCATTGACGTCCATTCTGGAGTCCGGCTCCATCCTGATAAGTTGCGAAATCATATCAATAGCATCCAGATTTGTTTCTCTGTCTCTAACAGGAACTATCTGATCCCAATCCAAAGGAGTCTGGATTCCGAAGCTCTGGATAAACTGTCTTGTTCTTTCGCACCGAATTTCGGTAATCATTTCCTTCGAAGGAGTCCCTAGGTTCGTGACGACAATTTTTATCTGATTGGATACCGATCTTCCTGGGAACAGTTCTCTCCTCATTATCATCTCCGCGAAGATGCATCCCACAGCCCACATATCCACAGCTGTAGAATGCTCTGGCATCACGAAGAGCAACTCCGGAGCTCTGTAGGGGAGAGTGGCGATGTGTTGCGTCATGTAGAAGCAATGTTCATCAGCTTCGTCGAAGTTTGTACCAGTTGCGAGTTTAGCCATCCCGAAATCCGCGATTCTCAGATGACCGTTGCTGTTGACGAGGAGATTAGAGGGCTTCAAGTCCCTGTGAGCAATTCCAGCTTTGTGAATATACTGAAATAAAAAGAAATATACAAAGGTTGTATGAAAATAGACTCACTCTTAATCCTCTGAGGACCTGATGAAGCAAGTGAGCGATGAGGTCCCATTCCAAGGGATCTTGACTTCCATGGATGACGTTGTGGCAGTTTCCCTCCATCAACTCCATGACTAGGAACACGTTCATCCCCAAAGATCCACTCGTTCTGAAGACATCTTTCAAAACGACGATATTCGGATGATTAATATATCTCAAGACTCTGATCTCTCTCAAGGTCCTTCTCGCGAGTGTTGGAGTCGAAGAAGCGTGTCCAATTTTTTTGATCGCGACAGTTCCTTTTTTCCCTGCAGAAGATCCTTTGCAAGAAGCTTCCGCGACAATCCCGAAAGCCCCCGCTCCTATGGACCTCAGGGGCTCATACTGGTCCGAAGCTGTTCCGAACTGGAAGTCTAGCTTCAGTTGCCTCTTTGCGAGGTCGTTGAGGATCCGGTTGAAGGCCGGAGCGTAGCTCGGCATTTCGAAAGACTTGGTTTGAGAAGAATCTGGAAAATTTAAATAATATAAAAATTTAAAATACACATCGAAATTAAAAACCACGGATATAAAAATGAAAAATTCGAAAGTATATAACTATACGACTTTGAAAAGTACACATCAATCAGAAAAAGTAAAAAAGAGATTTCAATAAAAAAAACAGAATTTCGCGAGAAGGGTCAATCGAAGAAGATGAATCATTTTTTTAGGAAGCCCGAACGAGATTCAGAGAATCGTAAAGTCAACTTGATAGGATTTTCTGAACCGATGATAAAATGAGTGCTTGTCAATTTCGAAATTAGATTAGTTTTCGTTTCCAAAGAGGTTAATTCATGTCAAATGTTCGTAAATTTAAAATACCAATTGTGATGAAACCATATTTGATTTCTATACAACTGAATTGATATAAACCTAAGAAATTAATTCACGTTAACTTTTTAAAGAAAATCAAATATTAAGTTATCTATGAAGAGACTGATGTCGATTTCATCACAAAACTGAATTTATACGAATTGCACCATAGTAGCGAGTTATAAGTGACAAATACGGCCCATTAACTCCTTGATTGAAACCAAGAAAAAAGGAACCATCAGATTGTCCAATTTTCAAAGGAACAACGACATTGATCGAATCAATTACCCCTACGAATCACGGCGAAAGTGAAGAGTCGAAATTGAGAAGACAAGGTGCGCAAACATTTCCCCTCGAAAATACAAAGCTTGGTCTAGGTTTCAAATTAGCCGTTTTTTAAACAAATTTTTTGTACATAAAAAGTACACAGATTAGCCCAAGTTCTAAATTAAAGAAGTCTGAATAAATTCCTCTCCAGAAAGTACACAGCTTGACTGAAGCTTCAAATCAGACTTCTTTTAAATGAACTTCTTTTACAAAAAGTACAGAGCATGGTCGAGATTTTAAATCATTCAATTTCTTAAACAAAGTTTTTTTACAAAAAATACAAAGCCTGTTCGAATTTCCAGAGCGGTCGATTTTTGAATGAAATGTTTTTATAAAAAGATACAAAACCAGGTTGAATTCTCTGAACAGTCGAATTTCTGGGTAAAATAAACCTTTGTTTTGGAAATAAATAAAATACAAAGCTAAATCGAAGGTTCAGATTAGTTATTTTTAGTTTCCGAATAAAATAAAAAAATTTTCTCAACAAATTCAATTTAATTAAAGGTCCAAATTAGTTATTTTCCAATTTTCAAAACAAAAAGGGACTTTTTTCTCCAAAAAAGTGCAAAGCTAAGTTAAAGGTTCACATTAGCCATTTTTTAATTTCCGAATAAAATAAAAACTGGCTAATGGCTGGCCACGGAACTCGATTTTTACCCACGCATCTGTTCGAAAACAGTTCTTTTCGTCATAGAAGCAAAATCAAAATGAAGAAAATCCGAAAACTAAACAACTTCCGTCAAAAGTTTTGCGCAAGAGTTTCGACAATTTTGGATTAAAATTTTTTTCCGAAGCTTCTTAGGCTTGTTCCACTTATTCAAAAAAAAATTAAAAAATTGAAAATAAAACTTTTCGAAACGGATCAAAGAAAGTTCAACATAATTTTTATTTTTTTGTTCAAAAGTTCAAAATCACTTAAAAATTATTTCTATTCAAAAAATTCAAGAGTATTTTTTAATTTCAAAAATTTTATTTTTGGTAAGAAAAAAGCTAATCAAAAACGAGATTAGGAAAGTCTTTGATCAGTTTTTTTCTTAATAAAAATAAAAAATATAGTTATACATTTACTTTGTATTTTTATTAAAAAGGAAATGATTTTAAAAAAGTTAAAAATATGAATATGTAGATACTAGAAATATTGACAGGAAGTCAAAGACTTAATTTAAATCTTCAAAGAAACAATATCGATCACAAACAAGACTAAAAATGTGTTCCTTGCTTTTATTTGGAAAAATTGAAGAAGGCGCACCCTTAAAAACTTAAATTGCTATCTGTCGGTGAATCAGACAGGCCACCTAGTCTCAGCTGTCGAACCCCAAGGTGTCGTGGGAGGCGGAAACTGAGTTTATGACTAATGTAAAAATCAAAATAATTTAAAACGGTTAAAAATAAGGAGGTTTAAAAAATAAACTTAAAAAAATCAAAAGTGTTAAAATAAAAAATTCTAGGTAATATCGATTGACTTTGGCAAGACCAATTTCGACAGTTTTTTCTATTCTTTTTGACTATCCGTAAAAACGTTCGATTCCAGTTTTTCGGAAGAAATTGCACAAGAAGTTTCTCTGAAAACCAGCGAATGAGTGTACAACACAATCTTGGACCTCAAAGGAATTTTGATTTTAGTCACAAATAGCAATTATATAAAAAATACACTTTAATTAAAGACATGAATTATATAAAATAGAAAACTGTTCTGATTTAAAAGTATAGAACTCAAAAAACATCATGTGGTAATTAAAAATAGAAGTTATACAGCATTTTTTTATGAAGGCGAAACCAATTCCGGCCGTAAAAAGATAAAATAAATGACCTGTGCTGGGTAATTTAGGGTTATACGGCGCCAAGTGAACTTGACGAAAAAAAGTCTTATCAGGAAAAAATCTGAAATGACCGCTGGCCGAGGTTTTCCTTTAGATATTCAAAAAAGACCTTCAGACCTTTGGAAAAGGACTTTGAAACGTTCACACCGTTTTAAACAAAAAGGAATCATTAAATGAAAAAATCTCTAGATTAAAAAAAACAAAATACAAAAAAATTTAAATCCCTAGATCTTAAGGGAATCTTTAAAGAAAGAAGAAACGCCACCTTCGGATTATCTCAAAAAGTGGACTTTCCGTTCGAGAGCACTTCAATGAGAATTTTTTATTTATTCTAGTTCAACTGTGTATAAATCAGATCATTTATACCTTCCTTGTACAGATTCTCAATCTGATTTAAAGTGATCTCAAAAATACACAAATAGATTTTAACTAATGTTTAAAAAACAAGAAAAAACTGATTCAAACAAGGCTTCGGAAATGTTTTGAGGGATCCATATTTTGTGTTCTTCCTCGAGGGTCAAAAAAGATGGTGTTTTGACGGGCTTTTTATCAGCAGAAAAATTCGATCAAAGCTTCTTTAAAGTTTTTATCTAAAATTTCCCTCTAAAATACACCCAAATTCCCTTGTAGAATTTAGTTTAAAAATTTAATCGAAATCTTCTTAAAAAACTTCCTCATAACGTTTACCCAATTTTTTTTCAAAAATATTCTTCCAAAACTTCTCTTTGAAAATTTGCTCTAAATTTGATCGAAATTTTTTATCTAAAATTTATTCAGCAGACAAACAAGGCCGCGTGGATCTCAGAAAATCAATTTTTTTTCAAAATGGATTCTCAATGCTTTCGGATAGATTTATTGAGCAGTCCATAATCCACCAAGGAAACCAGAAATGTCGATTTTTATTTTTTGAAAAAAAAGATTTAAAATGAAACCTGGTTTTGCAATACAAAACTTACATATTTTGCAAAAATCATTACTAAAAATCTCGAGACGAAAAGTTTTTAGCTAGTTTCAGTTTCTCGAAGCGAATTATCTTTCAAATTTCTTAAATTGAGGTTTTTTAGTTTTCCAAAGTGGGAAGTTTTCAAAACAAGTATTCAATAAGAATCTTGTTTTTTTCGACATCTTAAACGATACTTTTGGATAAATATATATAAATTTTTACCTTAGACCTCTCGGAACGAAAAATCCTTAAATCGGTATTTTACAAAAGTTTTTAGATTTTTGACGTCTCAACGTGAAAAGTTATCTTTGGATAATATACAGAGAAATCTTTATCTCAGGTCTTCCGAAGCGAAAAAAACACCAAAACTCGTTCAAAGTGTAAAAACACGTTTTTTTGGAAAACTAGCTGCCAATCACTCCAACCGAGACCGATAGAAGTTGACCAGTGATAAAAAATGAAAGGTAAAAAAATAAAAAGGTAATAAATAATATAAAAGAAAAATTAATCATTTTCTTGTTTCAAAAACCAAATCTAAAACCGGATTTCGAAAAGCCGGCTGAAACAGACAAATTGGACCTTGGAAATCCCAAATCCAAAAATTTTCGAGAAGATGATTCCGAATTTCCCAAAGAAAATCAACCAGCAATGAAAATCATAATTGAAACGTCAGATAAGATCAAAATCAAAAAGAAAAATCAGAAATTGAAATTTTTAAGGATTTTCCCCCCACAAAAATTCCGGGAATTTTCTTGAGATTTCCAGAACTCTCGAATGGAAGAAATGTGTTTCCTATTTTCGTCACGAGAGTCGCTTCTCTTTGATCACGATATTATAGGAATCAAAAACTGAAATTCTCAATTTCCGG